>JAGFZM010005809.1:0-16262 GCA_017657215.1 Limnothrissa miodon
TCTACTACACAGACGTGCCGCAGTCACGTACTATACTACTGTACACTGCTGTAGGGTCCTCTACTACACAGATGTGCTGCAATGACTTCAGGTCAAAAACACAACACTACACTATACTGGTGTAGGTCTAAACAACACTGAACAACATGAACACAACAACTGAACACAATACACAAGACTCAACACTTCAGAAAACACAAAAGTATCATAAAAGATTCAATGCTTCCGACAATGCAAGAGTAAACTAGATGACTCAACGCACTTTAGATAACACAATAGTGAACAATATTGAATGGTGAAGATGACTCAGTGCTAATGCAGTCTCATAGAAAGTTACTACTGACAAAAATAACAATACTAGACTGACAACACTGTTGCAGGCCAATATATACTGTAAATATCTGTGTCAATATTTAATGCTAGTTATTCTGTCTAGAGGTTACATTGTCCAAAATTATTAAAAATGCCTTTACTATACCACCCCCTCCCCTCTCATTCCTCCCTTTCTCCTCAGGGGGTCCATGACAAGCCTGGAGTCCAGTCACAGTGGCTTCTCCCAGCTTAGCTCTTTGACCACCTCCTCGATCCAATCACAGGCTAGCTCCACCCTCTCCAGATAGTAGCAGACCAATCAGAATCCAAGTGAACAGTGGAGTGACAGCTGTAAAGAGTGAAGGCTGGCCATCTCACATGGATCCTCCTGAACTGTGCTGTTCCGATGAACTGATGTGCTCATCTCCCTCAACATTTACACTTTTGGCCAGAATCTTTCAAACATCTAAACATAGATTATATTCTAGATTAATATTATTATATTTTGTTATATTCTTAGAGTCTAGATCAACTGAACTCTTGTCTTTTGCCTTCATTTAGTTGTTGTATATTTGTATTAAAGGATAACATTTTTAAGCAAACTTTTTTTTTCTGAATTTTTTTAAATAAACCTTCCATAGTACATTGAGTAGCTATTACCAGGGATGTTCCCCAGGGTCAAGTCTTTCTTAATAACTAACTACTAAATATAAATGCTAAATGATTATTTATTACTAAGCTTATTTGAATTTGATCCGTCCCTTATTTTTAATTGGTCCTGGCAAAGGTGGAAGCTGTTAAAAGGTTAAAGTTTCCTCTTTGAGACCCTAAAAATTGCAAGACATTCCAAATGTCAACATATTGTAGACACAGAAAAAAACAAATACTGGAGGCACACAAACTTATGGTTTTGACAACATTGTGACTACTAAAGTATTGGTAAATTATTAATTTTCGATTTAAAATTAATTGGAAAAATCAGCCAAACAAATTGTTCCCAGACAAAACCTCTCTTCCTGCTCATCTCTGTTGTTAGAATATACACTCAACAAAAATATAAACGCAACACCTTTGTTTCTGCTCCGATTTTTCATGAGATGGACTTAAAGATCTAAAATTCATTCCAGATACACAATATTACCATTTCTCTCAAACATTGGTTACAAATCAGTCTTAAGGCGTGAGGAATTTTATTATTCTTTGAATGTTCTTGTTTTTTTTTTATGATCTCCCTTGTGCTTTTGTCTACAGACATTGAGAGGTTTTTTTTACTTCCGTGTCCTTAAATCTCCTGTGTTTGGACTTACCTAGCTTTTTACACTATCCCTAACGGTTTTCTCTGTATTGGGTCACCCAGTGAGAATTAAACTTATCCATTAAATTAAAATAACAGATATCTCTGTGTTGGAGCCTGTGAATGACATCCAACCACACAGTCACTAACACAGGCCTTTCAAGTGCACAAATCTACATTCCCTGAAAGATACAAATGGCTTCTGTTGTTTAAAAAAAAAAAAAAAAAAAAAAAACATTTGTTTGGGGACTCACTATGCATGGTAGAAGTCCTTTCTAAATCACATTAAGGCAAGCAGAGGGTCAGACACCTAGAGCTGGAGACAAGACTATTGTAAGCTGCTGAAAAAAATAAAGGGAACACTTAAACATCACAATGTAACTCCCAAGTGAATCACACTTCTGTTAAAATCAAACTGTCCACTTATGAAGTAACACTGATTGTCAATCAATTGATTTTGTTGTCAGCACGCTCAACTATGTATAGAACAAAGTATTGATTAAGAATATTTCATTCATCTAGGATGTTATTTTTTTGCAGTGTATAAGACACTGTAAAATAAGTGAATGTTACTAAATTGAAAAACTGAATAAAGAAATGTTTTTGCATGTTCCAAGTCTATTAAAATAAGTCTTATTATCAGCCTTATAGAATTCACATTGGACAAACAGTGAGGAACATAAGTATACATCCTGTGATTTGTAAGTTCTCTCACTTAGAAATCATGGAGGGGTCTGAAATTCACAATGTAGGTGCATTTCCACTGTGAGAAACGGAATGTAAAAAAAAAAAATCAGGAAATCAATGTATAATTTCTAAAGAATTTATTTGTTTTGCACTGTTGCACATAAGTATTCGAACACCTGAGAAAATCGGTGTTTTCCATAGTTCCCCACTGGGATTTTGGCACACTCCCCTTTACAGATCACCTACAGTATAGATAGATCTGTCAGGTTTCAGGGCTGGCGCTGAGCAACAGAGTATCAGCTCGCTCCAAAGATTTTCTATTGGATTAGGTCTGGAGGCTGGCTAGGCCACTCTAGAACCTTAATATGCTTTTACCCAGCCACTTCTTGGTTATCATGGCTGTATGCTTTGGGTTATTGTCATGTTGGAACACACAGTCATGACCCATCTTTTGTGCTCTGACTGAGGGAAAGAGGTTGTTGCCCAAAATCTCACGATACATTTACATTTACATTTATGCATTTAGCAGACGCTTTTATCCAAAGCGACTTACAAAACGAGGATAACAATCAAGCTACATAGCAGAAACCTTAAGATGTTCTCTGAATAGCTGGGTCTTTAAGAGCTTTTTGAAGGCCTCCAGCGATGGCCCTGTTCTGATTGTTTTTGGTAGGTCATTCCACCAGCGTGGGACGACACACGAGAAGAGTCTGGATTGCCTTGGGCGAGGTGCCGGGACTGCCAGTCGACAGTCATTGGAGGACCGGAGTTGTCGGGGGGTAGCCTGAGCTTTTATGAGAGCGCTTAGATAAAAAGGGGCAGATCCTCTAAGCACTTTGTAAGTCAGCATCAGTGATTTGAATTTGATGCGAGCCGCCAGAGGCAACCAGTGGAGCTCGATTAGCAGAGGGGTGACATGCGTCCTCTTCGGCTGATTGAAGATGAGACGCGCCACAGCATTTTGGATCATCTGAAGTGGCTTGAAGGCACAGGCAGGAAGTCCTGCCAGAAGGGCATTGCAGTAGTCAAGGCATGAGAGGACCATAGTTTGAACCAGCAATTGGGAGGCTTGTTGAGTTAGGTATGGTCTGATCTTTTTGATATTGAATAGTGCGAAGTGGCAGGCCCGGGCAACAGAAGCAACATGGTCATTGAAGGTTAGCTGGTCATCAATCATAACACCTAGGTTCCTGGCTACCCGTGAGGGAGCAAGAGACAAGGAGCCAGAGTTGATGCAAATGTTGTGGTGAAAAGTTGGTTTAGCTGGGAGGACCAGCAGCTCGGTTTTTGAGAGGTTCAGCTGGAGATGATGGTCTTGCATCCATGCAGAGATGTCAGAGAGGCAATCCGAGATTCGCGTTTGGATGGTTGGGTCATCGGGTGAGAATGACAGATAGAGCTAGTATCATCGGCATAGCAGTGGTAGGAGAAGCCGTGCTGGCGGATGATTTGGCCCAAGGAAGTGGTATAGATGGAGAAAAGAAGGGGGCCCAACACAGATCCTTGGGGTACTCCAGTAGCAAGGTGGTAAGGCGCAGAGGTGTGTCCTAGCCAGGACACTTTGAACAGTCGCCCAGTGAGGTAGGATTCGAACCAGCAGTATGCATCACCCTTGATGCCCATGTTTGACAGTATAGACAATACAATACTGTGGTTTACCGTATCAAACGCAGCTGACAGGACAAGATACATTGGCCCATTCATCCTCTCCTCAATATTGGGTCCCCTTTTCAGAAAATAACTCCTAAAGCATGATGTTTCACCCCCATGCTTCACAATAGGGATGATATTCTTTGGAAGTAACTTCTCCTTATTTGTCCTCCAAACATGGTGAGAGAGGTCACTAAAACACTAGAACAGAGAACTAGAACAGAGTCCTATAAGGTGCTAGCAGAGCCCGTCTACGGGGAGCCGGTCCACTCTCTATTAACTCCATTGTACCGGAATTTGCCTGCAATCTGTTGAAATTCCGCTAGTTTTGCTGTCGAGCAAGTGAAAAATGAATTGTGGTCTATGGAGCTAAGCGGCTAAAACTCATTGCTGTCACAGTTGACAACTTAATTTCTTAATATACGTTGTGGTAGTAGCTACCTGAGAACAGATTTTCCACTAGAAATGAAATAAAAAGTCACTCATGTGCTTTCTGCTTGTCATAGAATGGGCCACTTTCCGTGTAACATGCTAGCATTTAGCTCATGGATGCTGGTTGGTCAGCGAGAAATCACGACTGATTACGACCGTCATGAGCTGAACCTGGCACCAGCTGCCGACTGTCACAGAGGCAGAAAGTAGCGATTGCTGTAAAGTGGTTCGCTTTTGTGTCACGTGACATGTAAACTTTAAAAGGGTTTTTAGGAATAACAACACATACTAAAAATTGTATTGGTCAACTAATTGTCAAGTCAAGTTATCCTGCATCGCATGCATTAATGCAATTTTAGGAGAAAAAATTATATAAAGAGAAATGTGGTATTGGGGGGTGCAGCTCCATTGCCACCCATTCATTAATCACTTGCTCAGGAGCTCCTTCTTGTTGCAGTTCAACCCGGAAGGATTCTGAGAGTGAACATTCTCCCCATATTGAAAATTCTCTGGTGCTAGTTAAGAAAACTTTGCGGGAGCGTTACGCAAGATTACACATGTGGTCAAAAGATTGCGGAAACCTGGGAACTTTTTTGCGCATGGAAAATGTTTGTAAATCCCGACTTTTGCGAGAAATGTTGCGACCGCAAATTTTACCCTGCTTCACACAACTTTTTCTTGCGTAAAGGTCTTTATAAATGAGGCCCCTGGACTGATTCCTCACCTTTCTTTTCATCCGTGACACCCCACAACGATCTTGTAGTTAAAGTCTGGCTGGTGGACAGGTGTATTTAAAGAGCTCAGACAGGTGTTAAGGCCGCATTAACACTGCAGGTCTTGATGCTCAATTCTGATTTGTTGCCTATATCCGATTTTTTGACCTTCTGTTTACATGTGTCATTTAATTGTAACCAATAGGCCTATCCGATTTGCGCGTTTAGCCTACACTACGCCATACAATGGCCAAGACGGACGACCGCGAAATGTATTTAATGCTTGCTTGGCGATATTAAAATAAATAATAAATAATTATCATAGGCAAGCTCACGGTCAGTTTCACTGTCCTCCCATAAAAGCACACAGTGAGTGGGTATTGGTGGAGATGGAAGGGGTAACGCGCGCACCCACACACACTCACACATAGGCTACAGATCAGACGGGAAGAGGATTCAAATGAAAACGTGATCCAAAAAATGTAAAACGTTGTTGCTTATTGCACAGCTAGCTATCTCTTGTTAAACAAATTAGATAGTGTGTTTATATATTATTTCTTTCTGTTTCTTTTTGCACGCCTCCATACACATTTCCCACACAACATCATCGTACAGTACGCAATTCCTAGAAAAAATCCAATCTGCCTGTTTACATGACAGTCGCATTGGCACATATCTGATTTATATTGGATTCATTTTCTCATATGAATGAGGCCTGAATCCGATCTCAAAATATCCGAATGCATGTGTTTTTTTCCTGTTTACACTGTCATGGAACGGATTCGATCTATGTCACATATGAGCAAAAAATCGGAATTGGGTCACATTTAACTGGCAGTGTAAACTCGGGCTTTGAGAGCCAGAAGCTAGACAGGAGATGATGAGGTCAGATAAATGGCCAAGCTCCTTTGTGAAATGACAAGGCAGATCAATGGCCTAGCTATGTTATTAAACAAAACGTTACAGATACTAACGTATCCTCGGTTCTCTGAGTGAGAAGCCGAAACGTACGAATGGATGATGCCTATCATCCCCTACTTTTTCTGAAGTCAACTTTAACCAACCCTTTGAAAAAAGGGCAGTAAGCGCTCTGACGCGCGCAGGCAACAACTTAGACAGCCCTGCGTGACGTCAGAAAGTCTATATATTGACTGCGCTTACGCTTCAGGTCCTGTTTGCCAAGCTCACCAGCGTCGGCGAGTTGAGGCCCGAAGCGTACGTTTTGGCTTCTCACTCAGAGAACCGAGGATACATTAGTATCCGTAACGTTCTCTTTTGTTTCGAAGCCGAAACATACGAATGGATCACTACAACCAAGCCTCAAGAGCCCTACACCGAGGAGCCCGAGGTGGGAAGACCCATGGGACCGCCGCCGAGCCCAGAGAGAACACTCTCTGCTACCCCCGGCCTGGTGACGTCCAACGCGTAAAAACGCGCGAAGGTGTTGCCTGAGGCCCACGAAGCGCTCAGACAGATATCCTGCATAGGGACGCCTTTCCAGAAGGCCCAAGAAGCGGGTGGAGTGCGCCCTGACATGAGCAGGCGGAGGAACACCCGCCGCCTCATATGCCAGACGTATGGCCTCAGTAAGCCAATGCGACATGCGTTGGGTAGACAAGGCCTGACCCTTGGCACGCTCGCCATGGCAGACGAACAACTGGTTCGTCTTCCTGATGCTCTGCGTACGCGTCAAATAGGCACGCAGCGCTCTGACCGGGCACAGAGTGACGGGCACAAAACCTCCCGTCTCAGGAAGGGCTGAGAGCTCAATGACCCTCGAACGAGGGCAGTAGACAGCACTTTAGGGCGAGAAAAGGGATTTGGTCGCAGCGTTACCCGCGCGTCATCTTGCGTGAATTCAAGACAGTCAGGACTGACTGATAGAGCAGTCAGATCGCTAACGCGCTTCACCGAGACCAGAGCGAGCAGAAGCGCAGTCTTAAGGGAAAGCATCTTTAGACTGGCACTCGACAGAGGGTCAAAGGGCGTAAGAGCCAGTCCGCGTAGGACAGTGGCCAGGTCCCAAGTAGGGACCGAACGTGTGGAAGAGGGGCGAAGCCGCCTGACGCCCTCCATGAAGCGCGACGCAAGGGGGTGAGCGCCTGGGGAAACGCCAGCATAGCCAACATGGCATGCTGAAATAGCTGCGAGGTACACCTTCAGAGTAGAGGGTGTACGACCCTGATCAAACAGGTGTTGTAGAAGCAAGCACCTCGCCAATAGGGCAGACTAGACGATCACAGCCTCTGTCTCTGCACTATGTGCTGAACACGCGCCACTTTAGTGTATACAACGACCTAGTGGACGTAGCTCTAGCAGCCTGAACAGTCTCTATAACTGCGTCTGACAGGCCGCTCTCTAGGAGACGTGCCCGTTCAGGGGCCAAGCCGTCAGTCTCCACACTTCCGGCTTGGGGTGCCACAGCGACCCGTGAGCCTGTGATAGGAGATCCCTCCTCAGAGGGAGGGTCCAAGGCTGGCCGTCCAGCAGTGAGACCAGATCTGAGAACCAGCTCTGAGATGGCCAATTGGGGGCAATCAGAATCACCCTGTGAGCCCCCGCTCTGATCCTGGCCAACACCTGACGCATCAGAGGAAGGGGGGGAAAAGCGTAGAGTAGACCTCGCGGCCACGGGCCAACCCTAGCGGCGCATCTCGTTCCAGCGAAAACCACGCTGGACAGTGAGCGTTCTCGCTCGAGGCGAAAAGATCAACTCGTGCCCGCCCGAAGCGGGACCAGAGGCTGTGCACCACGGCTGGGCAGAGGCGCCAGTCGGTTGCACGCGGAACACCCCTGGAGAGGAGGTCCGCGCCTGTGTTGCGCACACCGGGCAAGTGCGACGCCCTGATCGACAGGAAGTGGCGGGAGGCCCGGGTGAGCAGCTTGTACGCCAGGCAAAACGCCGGTCTGGAGAGCGCGTTCTGCCCTGGCGATTGATATAAGCCACTACAGTGGTGTTGTCCGTACCCACCAGAATGTGTTCTCCTCCGATAAGAGGGAGAAACTCTTTCAAAGCGCAAAAGAGAGCTAGGAGCTCTAACACATTGATGTGTAGCCTCCTGGAGGCTGCGCCCCATGTCCCTCTGGCGGGGCGACCGCAGCAAACGGCGCCCCAGCCGCTCTTGGACGCATCGGTGGTCACCGTCATGCGTCTGGCTACAGCGTCAAGCGCGCCGCCTCTGGTGAAGGACGACGGCCTGCGCCAATGCGCGAGGGCTAGCCACATGGGAGGGCCGTGTACTCGTAAGCTCTGCCCTCGAAGGCAAAGCGTAGAAAACGCCTGTGCCTCGGGACTATACCTATGTGGAAATAGGCGTCCTGAAGGTCTATGGCGACCATGTAATCCCCCTGGCGGACTGACTCCGCCACCATACGCCCCGTGAGCATGCGAAGGTGAGAGGCTTGAGCGAAGCATTGAGCGCTCTGATCTAGAATAGGGTGAAAAGCGCCCGACCTTTTGGTCACAAGGAAGTACGTACTGTAACGACCTGCCCGCACGAGCGTCGGGTCTACGCGTTGAATAGCGCCCTATCTCAACAGATCGCGAAGCTCCTGTCTGAGAGCAGGGGCCCTGGTAGAGGGCACCACTGACTCCATGACATCTCTGAAGGGGGGGGGGGTGGCCACCCGAATTGCAGTTGATAGCCTTTCAACACTGTTGAAAGAACCCAACGTGACGTTGTGCACATCGTCCAACTCTGCCTGAGCAGAGAGGCGCGATGAGGAGGCAACAAAGACAAACGAAGTGCTATGCTGCCGCCCAGTGGCACTAAGGGAGCCGAGGTCAGTGACTGAGGCTGTCCGCGAAGCTGAAGAGCGTTTGACTGACAGGGCAGACACTCGTCGTAGTGTGGAGGCTGAGGGCAAGCCGACCGTGTGTGAGACCCACTGGCGCTCACGCGTGGCTGGCGAGCCGTGTACATCACCTACGGCACCCCGTAGGGCGGCCGACCTGGAGCGTGCGTCAGCGACGACCGTGTAGAGGGGGGAAGAAGTCCCCCGGCCGTGCGATGGCAGATGCGTCTGACTGACGCACCTGGGCGATGAATTGACCGACAGAGGCGGCGAAAGAGGCTGGGGAGCGCTTCTCGACCGCGAACGCCTCTGACGCGCCGCACGCCCACTGCTCAGGGGCGAGTGGGTCAGAGGACGTGGAGGTCATGATGTCAGTAGTAGCCCTGGCGCCACCTGGGCGCCGCGAATGGGCTGGGTGACACCTGAGTCTGCGAGAAAACGAGACGTATAGCGGCAAGAGAGGCTGATGAGCGCCATCCGATCGCGACCGTCTCCGACGTAGCGCTCGTCCATTGCCTGGGGCCGAATGGATTGGGCGACGTGTCAGACCGCAAGAGGCATGTGTGCAGAGTGCTGATGAACAAGCAAACTCAGCGCCCCAAGAGGGCGCGAGAAGAGAGAGGTTCGCCGAAGCGGGGGGAAGCGTTATGAGCTGAGGGCTGCAGAACGAACCCGTGCCTTTTAAGCACTCACGGCAGAGCGGACAACGGGCAGGAGCCGCGTGGCATAGCCTGCCACACACCCGCGATCGCTTCAGGATCGCTGCTGACATCTGCGTCGCTCCTGGCTCGACGGGCGCGTGGCTGAAAGCGCACGGCCACACGAGCGAGAGCGTTGCCAAGGCTGTTGTTGACCCGAAGCTGGCGGTAGTGCCGGTCTGGGTGTGTCAGCCCTCTTCCTGGGCTGCTGCGCGCGGGGGAAAACATACTGAGGTGAGAGCTGCAGAACGAAAACCCGTGCCCTTCAAGCACTCGGAGGCAGAGCGGACAGTGGGCAGGAGCCGCATGTCATAGCCTGCCTCACACCAGCGCTCGCTTCAGGATCGCAGCCGACATCTGCGTCGCTCCTGGCTCAACGGGCGCGTGGCTGAGAGCGCACGTCCACACGAGCGTGAGCGTTGCCAAGGCTGTTGTAGACCCGATGCTGGCGCTGGCGCCAGTCTGGGTGTGTCAGCCTTCTTCCTGAACTGGTGCGCGAAGCGGGGGAAAAAGTTCTGAGGAGAGGGCTGCAGAACGAAAACTCGTGCCCATTTAAGCACTTAGAGGCAGAGCGGACAGCGGGCAGGGGCCGCGCGTCATAGCCTGCCTCAGACCAGCGCTCGCTTCAGGATCGCTGCTGACATCTGCGTCGCTCCTGGCTCGACGGCCGCGTGGCTGAGAGCGCACGTCCACACGAGCGTGAGCGTTGCCAAGGCTGCTCGCGTCTGCGGCGCAGCGGGCTTGACAGACGAGGAAACTTACCTCCTGCCACAGCGCCCCCAACGCGGGGGAGGTGCGGAGGCGCAGGCCCAGCCTGCTAGCTGCCTGAGAGGCACAGAGCTAGCTCGCTAGCAGAGTGGAGATTCAGCCGCACTGGCAAGGAGGCCCTGGGGAGCTAGCTGAAGGCTAGAGAGTTGAGCCGTGGCTAGCTGGCTAGAGATTAGCAGCTAGGTAGCTGGCTGCCGACCATGTTGTCGTCGAGAGGAAGGAAGTAACCCCATCTTCGTCAACGGCTTCAATGGCGGGATCATCCGCCTCTTCAGTGTGGTGCGGGGAACCAGCCGCACGGGCAAGGAGGCCCCAATGGGGCTAGCTGGAGAGCTAGCGAGCTGGGCCGTGGCTAGCTGGCTAGTAGGCGGCTGACTAGCAGCTAGGTAGCTAGCTGTAGGCCGCGTTGCCGCCGAAGATTGTCCAAGAACGCTCAGAGAAATGGCGGAGAGGGAGAAGCCAGAGTCAGCAGGGGGGGCAAAAAAACGCCCCTGAACCGCCCCTGAATGATAAAAGTTTCCTCATGTCCTTAAGGGGGCTCCGTAAAATACTGAGATGATGAGAAAAATGGAAAAAAATCCTGTTGGAATTAACTGTTGAACGCGTAAATGTGATGGTTTCAGAGAAACGCGTAAATGTGATGGTTTCAGAGAGCAGGAGCAGGAAATACATCCACTTCATGTCAGACAATTGCCCATTTACAATTGTTAATCTTGATTCAATAAAAGAGTATTTGCTCTTAAGCGCAGGTGAAATTATTGTTTATATTTGTGTCACGTTTAGGTGAGGATTTGAATACAGTAGTTTGAGTCGGGTTGACATTGTTGTCATTCAGTCCTCTCGCATTACTTGCATTACTTGTCTAACATGAACAGGGGCTGTCACAGGATAAAAGCATAACGACTGAAGTTGATTTCGAATTTGAACGATTTTAAATGCATTCCAACCACATGTATGTACCACCAAAATAAAAAACAAGCGTCACACCTTAAGGTTGTGTATACCTGTGTCTGATCTGTTTTTCCACTCAACAGAAATAGCTTTTTTTTCTCTCAAACATCTTTTGTTCTTTTCATACACACGCACACAGGCTTCCTTTCTATGTCTCCCATGTTTTTTCTCTCTTCCTGCTCTGTTCCTATGAGAGCTGGCTTATTCCTGTGTTGGCCATTGTTGCTCCTTTCATTCAGAGGTTGAGTATTTTGGTTGCTCTCCCTCAATCAGAGCCAATGCATGCATTGGGCTCTGGCTGGGTGATTCATTCTTTCTCTGTGTTGCACGGATCTCCTTTTGTAAAGCTGTGCTTTCTTATTCCTTATGCTATTCCCCCCATTGATTATCTGGGAATGAGGGCCACATTCATTACCCTCTCATTCAGCCTACACACACACACACAACACACACACAGAGACAAACACACATGCACACACACACACACAGATTCTCACAATCAGGCATATACACAGAAACACAGATGCTCACAAACACACACAGCACACCTCATTTAATTTGATTCTCATACATTTTGTGTTTGGCTGCCCCCTCTCCATCTCCTGATTGGAGTTTCTTGTTATTGATGATGTTATTGTTTGTGTTTGAAGCTTTTGGCATCCACTGGAAGTCAATCTGCATTCATCAAGTGGGAGAGCAGCTGAAAGAAAACTAAGCAAACTACAGTTTTCCCCACCATTAATAAAGAGCTGTTTTAACTCTCGTTGAGGGAGAGAGAGAGAGAGAACCATTACTAACATTAACTCTCAGTTTAATTCTCTAAAGGTGCAAAGCTAACGCCTCATCATTGCAAATCGACAAGTGAGAGAGCAGTTGAAAGAACATGATTTCTTCTAGTCATTAAATTGACTTGACTATTGTAATGCACTGTTCTCTGGATGTGGTACTAGCTGCATCAAAAACCTTCAACTAATACAAAATGCTGCAGCACGAGCACTCACTAAGACAAAAAAATATGAACATATCACACCTGTCCTTGCTTCCTTACATTGGCTTCCTGTTAAAAGCCGAATTGATTTTAAAATACTTCTCCTAACATATAAAGCCCTTAATGGCCTTGCTCCAACATATATTAAAGACTTACTTGTTCCCTACCACCCTTCAAGACCCCTAAGGTCACAGAATGCTGGTCTCCTAGTAATTCCTAGAATATCAAAATCGACAATGGGAGGAAGAGCATTCTGCCATCGTGCGCCTGTCCTGTGGAACAAACTCCCTTCTAACATTCGTCAAGCGGACACTCTCAACACCTTTAAGTCTAGACTCAAAACTTTTCTATTTACTGACCCCTTTAGTTAGGGATGGTGTATGGTAAGCCACACCTCCTCAGGGTATTATTGGAAAGGACTGCCTCTGCTGTAAGCTCCCGTCCAGGGCTTGGTGGCCACTGACCATTTCCTTTGGTGGTGTTGGCTTGTTATACATCATACCTTAGTTATGCTGCTATAGTTTAATGCTGCCACAATCCACCCATCTGTTAACCCGTACAATTTTCACTATTCTTCCTCCTCCTCTCTCTTTCCTCTCCACTTACTTCTCTCTCTTCACTTAGCCAGCATCTGTATATGGTTTCACATGCAATATAACTCACATTCTCTGAAATCTGATGGAGACTGTTCTAACTCATCTCCTCTCTGATTTTCCATGCCTTTACCACCCTGTCGTGAGTCATCACTGCCTTCCACTGCCTGCGCCTGCACCTCCTGGGTTCTCCTGGGACCTTCTTCCAACGTGATCTGGCGGCACTCATGAATGGTCCTCAACCCACTCCACTGTCCATGCCACTGCCTCCCTGCTGAGGGTCACCCCTGCCTTCCACTGCCTGATCCTGCATCTCTGGCTTCCTGGGTGGTCTGCCTTCAGCTTCACAGATGACCCTGACATGATTGATACAGCCTCTAGCTGGCCCCTGGATTGACTGCGCCTAATGACATGGGACTATATCCTGGGATTCTAATGGGACTCCTATATTACTTTACTTAACAGAGGCAAAGTTGTTCTCTCATGTGGCCAATGTCAGGACCACACCTGGCTCTCAACCAGCCACGCCTCCTTCAATCAGCCTCTCTCCAGACTCACTGGCAGTCCCTGCCTCCCGGTCTGATTCCCCTGTTTACTAATTACTCCCACCTGTGCCCTATTACCTGGCTGCCTACTTATACCCATGTCTGCCTGAACTCTTTGTCTGGTCTGGTCAATGGTAGCCTTGCTGCTCTCCTGTGTTGCGTTGACTGTTCTCTACCTGAGTTAAGTATTCCTGTATTACCCCCGTTGCTTAGCCTGTGGACTTCTCTACTACTCTTCTGCTGATGTTTACTCCTCTGTTGCTTCTAGCCTACGCTAGCCTGCAGCGCGTAGCTGTGAGAGCGACACCACTCTGCTCAACAACCTGAACAGCTTCTTTGCACGATTTGAAGCACAGAACAACACACGCCCACAGAAAACGCCTCCACACGACCAGCCTCTATGCCTGTCTGCTGCCAGTGTGAAGAGGACACTCTCCGCCATCAACGCCCGGAAAGCAGCGGGTCCAGATGACATCCCTGGTAGTGTGCTGAAAGACTGCGCAGCGGAGGTGATGGATGTCATAGACATCTTTAACACCTCCCTGAGGCAAGCCATTGTCCCATCATGCTTCAAGACTGCCACCATCATACCTGTGCCAAAGCCAAACAGCATCACCCTGAGCACGGGGGCTCCACAAGGCTGTGTGCTCAGTCCGCTGCTCTTCACCCTGCTGACACATGACTGCACACCAACCTACAGCTTCAACCACCTTGTGAAGTTTGAGGATGACACAACACTGGTGGGGCTCATCACCAAGGGCGATGAGACCCACTTCAGGAAAGAGGTTGAGCTCCTGACCATGTGGTGCAGAGACAACAATCTCCTGCTAAATGTTAGACCAAGGAGGTTATTGTCAACTTCCAGAAAGGCCACACCTGTTACCACCCACTGACCATCGACGGCGCTGCTGTAGTGAGGGTGAGCAGCACCAAGTTCCTGGGGGTGCACATCAGTGAGGACCTCTCCTGGACTACCAACACCACATCACTGGCCAAGAAAGCACAACAGCACCTCTACTTCCTGCGCAAACTCAAGTGCTCAGTGCTCCACCACACATCCTGACCACATTCTACAGAGGAACCATTGAAAGCATCCTTTCTAGCTGCAGCACTGTGTGGGGTGGTAGCTGCACCGATTACAACAGGAAAGCTCTACAACGCATTGTGAGAACAGCTGAGAGCATAGTTGGTGGACCACTCCCCTCCCTGCAAGACATCTATATCACCCGCTAAGCCATCACAATTGTCAACGATGCAACCCACCCCGCACACTCTGTTCAGCCTCCTGCCCTCTACATAATGTTGTCATAAAGGCTGACAATCCTATAATATCATAATGTAGAAATACGTCTGTTTTACTCCCCAATGCCGTGTCTGAATGTGTGAAAAAACCACAGTTCTCTTTCGTTTCGAAGCCGAAACATACAAATGGATGATGCCTATCATCTATTTTTTCTGAAGTCAACTTTAACCAACCCTTTGAAAAAGGGCAGTAAGTGCTCTGACGCGCGCAGGCAACTACTTAGACAGTCCTGCGTGACGTCAGAAAGTCTATATCTTGACTGCGCTTACGCTTCAGGTCCTCTTTGCCTCTTTCACCTCGCCTACTAGCATGTGTTCTGAGTCACTCCATTTGCCTTTTCGCAAATATTCTCAAACCAACACTTTTTTAAAAGCTATTCCTGTCTTTGCGTCTTGCTCAAAGTTTCTCACGCCGGTCCCTACCTTGGAACCTCGAGACGCAAGATGGCAACTCGTCGTTGTACGGTCTCCGACCGCCATGCCATCTGCTTTGTGTGCTTGGGGAGCGAGCATGCTATGCTAGCTTTCTCCCAGCCTGACCTCTGCTCTGCCTGCGAACGCCTCCCTCCTGCGGCTATCGCCAACCGAGCAGCATTCTTCGTGGGCTCCACCGGCAGTCCAGGGGCGGCTTCCACCCCCATTAAATATGTTCAAGGAGGACCTCAAGGACAGGAGGAAGATTTGGATCAACCATCCACCAGCAGTTCCAGCCCTGGACATCAACCACCAGGCAGTGTAGACACTGCAACAGTCCCCAGCCCAGACCAACAACAACCATCAACCACCAGTTCAGGTACTGGCACAGTTCCACACACAACCACCAATGAAAGCCTGAGTCCTGTCACTGAGAGACCATCAGCAAGTGACACTGTGGAGACATGTGTGCCCCCTTCAACTGATCCTGGTCTTTGGCCAGCATGTCGAAATTGTGCGGCAGATTTTCATTTTCCAAAGGGGCCTGATAGAAAAGCATTTCACACTCTTTTAAAGTATTTATTTGTTTAACTATCATGTTTGTTGTCATTGCTATTCAAATAAACAAATTCCACTGAGAATTTTTTTTTTTTGGGGGGGTGGGGGCACCATAAAGCATTTGCGCTTAGGGCACCCAAATGGCTAGCAACGGCCCTGTTGACACAAATGATAATGGGCTTAAATGACAATTAATAAACCACCTGAATAAACTTAGACATGCGCTTGTTCCTTGTTTGATTCTGCCCTTTTACTCCGCTGGGGTTTTCAAGCAAGACCGGTCGAGCAGGCTACTTCCCGCCGAGTAGATGACGTTTGCTGGGCTGGTTAAGTGGCTGGTAGATAGGTTGGATTTTCTGGTCACAAATCCTATGTTTTCAGACTTAACAGTCACCATTTCCCGTCTTGTTTTACAATTATACTGCCATAAATTCCTAACTTATTAGTTTAAAACAGAAATGGTAATTGTTGCGTTAGCTCAGTGGCGGTTTTAGGCATGGGCGAACGGGGCAGCTGCCCAGGGCGGCATTACGTGGGGGGCGGCTTTCTATGATAAGCTACC
>JAGFZM010005810.1:0-16455 GCA_017657215.1 Limnothrissa miodon
TCTACTACACAGACGTGCCGCAGTCACGTACTATACTACTGTACACTGCTGTAGGGTCCTCTACTACACAGATGTGCTGCAATGACTTCAGGTCAAAAACACAACACTACACTATACTGGTGTAGGTCTAAACAACACTGAACAACATGAACACAACAACTGAACACAATACACAAGACTCAACACTTCAGAAAACACAAAAGTATCATAAAAGATTCAATGCTTCCGACAATGCAAGAGTAAACTAGATGACTCAACGCACTTTAGATAACACAATAGTGAACAATATTGAATGGTGAAGATGACTCAGTGCTAATGCAGTCTCATAGAAAGTTACTACTGACAAAAATAACAATACTAGACTGACAACACTGTTGCAGGCCAATATATACTGTAAATATCTGTGTCAATATTTAATGCTAGTTATTCTGTCTAGAGGTTACATTGTCCAAAATTAAAAATGCCTTTACTATACCACCCCCTCCCCTCTCATTCCTCCCTTTCTCCTCAGGGGGTCCATGACAAGCCTGGAGTCCAGTCACAGTGGCTTCTCCCAGCTTAGCTCTTTGACCACCTCCTCGATCCAATCACAGGCTAGCTCCACCCTCTCCAGATAGTAGCAGACCAATCAGAATCCAAGTGAACAGTGGAGTGACAGCTGTAAAGAGTGAAGGCTGGCCATCTCACATGGATCCTCCTGAACTGTGCTGTTCCGATGAACTGATGTGCTCATCTCCCTCAACATTTACACTTTTGGCCAGAATCTTTCAAACATCTAAACATAGATTATATTCTAGATTAATATTATTATATTTTGTTATATTCTTAGAGTCTAGATCAACTGAACTCTTGTCTTTTGCCTTCATTTAGTTGTTGTATATTTGTATTAAAGGATAACATTTTTAAGCAAACTTTTTTTTTCTGAATTTTTTTAAATAAACCTTCCATAGTACATTGAGTAGCTATTACCAGGGATGTTCCCCAGGGTCAAGTCTTTCTTAATAACTAACTACTAAATATAAATGCTAAATGATTATTTATTACTAAGCTTATTTGAATTTGATCCGTCCCTTATTTTTAATTGGTCCTGGCAAAGGTGGAAGCTGTTAAAAGGTTAAAGTTTCCTCATTGAGACCCTAAAAATTGCAAGACATTCCAAATGTCAACATATTGTAGACACAGAAAAAAACAAATACTGGAGGCACACAAACTTATGGTTTTGACAACATTGTGACTACTAAAGTATTGGTAAATTATTAATTTTCGATTTAAAATTAATTGGAAAAATCAGCCAAACAAATTGTTCCCAGACAAAACCTCTCTTCCTGCTCATCTCTATTGTTAGAATATACACTCAACAAAAATATAAACGCAACACCTTTGTTTCTGCTCCGATTTTTCATGAGATGGACTTAAAGATCTAAAATTCATTCCAGATACACAATATTACCATTTCTCTCAAACATTGGTTACAAATCAGTCTTAAGGCGTGAGGAATTTTATTATTCTTTGAATGTTCTTGTTTTTTTTTTATGATCTCCCTTGTGCTTTTGTCTACAGACATTGAGAGGTTTTTTTTACTTCCGTGTCCTTAAATCTCCTGTGTTTGGACTTACCTAGCTTTTTACACTATCCCTAACGGTTTTCTCTGTATTGGGTCACCCAGTGAGAATTAAACTTATCCATTAAATTAAAATAACAGATATCTCTGTGTTGGAGCCTGTGAATGACATCCAACCACACAGTCACTAACACAGGCCTTTCAAGTGCACAAATCTACATTCCCTGAAAGATACAAATGGCTTCTGTTGTTTAAAAAAAAAAAAAAAAAAAAAAAACATTTGTTTGGGGACTCACTATGCATGGTAGAAGTCCTTTCTAAATCACATTAAGGCAAGCAGAGGGTCAGACACCTAGAGCTGGAGACAAGACTATTGTAAGCTGCTGAAAAAAATAAAGGGAACACTTAAACATCACAATGTAACTCCCAAGTGAATCACACTTCTGTTAAAATCAAACTGTCCACTTATGAAGTAACACTGATTGTCAATCAATTGATTTTGTTGTCAGCACGCTCAACTATGTATAGAACAAAGTATTGATTAAGAATATTTCATTCATCTAGGATGTTATTTTTTTGCAGTGTATAAGACACTGTAAAATAAGTGAATGTTACTAAATTGAAAAACTGAATAAAGAAATGTTTTTGCATGTTCCAAGTCTATTAAAATAAGTCTTATTATCAGCCTTATAGAATTCACATTGGACAAACAGTGAGGAACATAAGTATACATCCTGTGATTTGTAAGTTCTCTCACTTAGAAATCATGGAGGGGTCTGAAATTCACAATGTAGGTGCATTTCCACTGTGAGAGACGGAATGTAAAAAAAAAATCAGGAAATCAATGTATAATTTCTAAAGAATTTATTTGTTTTGCACTGTTGCACATAAGTATTCGAACACCTGAGAAAATCGGTGTTTTCCATAGTTCCCCACTGGGATTTTGGCACACTCCCCTTTACAGATCACCTACAGTATAGATAGATCTGTCAGGTTTCAGGGCTGGCGCTGAGCAACAGAGTATCAGCTCGCTCCAAAGATTTTCTATTGGATTAGGTCTGGAGGCTGGCTAGGCCACTCTAGAACCTTAATATGCTTTTACCCAGCCACTTCTTGGTTATCATGGCTGTATGCTTTGGGTTATTGTCATGTTGGAACACACAGTCATGACCCATCTTTTGTGCTCTGACTGAGGGAAAGAGGTTGTTGCCCAAAATCTCACGATACATTTACATTTACATTTATGCATTTAGCAGACGCTTTTATCCAAAGCGACTTACAAAACGAGGATAACAATCAAGCTACATAGCAGAAACCTTAAGGAGCATGGTGCTAGGGGATAGTGCTTCAGTTCATTTTAGTGCTAGGATAGAAGATGTTCTCTGAATAGCTGGGTCTTTAAGAGCTTTTTGAAGGCCTCCAGCGATGGCCCTGTTCTGATTGTTTTTGGTAGGTCATTCCACCAGCGTGGGACGACACACGAGAAGAGTCTGGATTGCCTTGGGCGAGGTGCCGGGACTGCCAGTCGACAGTCATTGGAGGACCGGAGTTGTCGGGGGGTAGCCTGAGCTTTTATGAGAGCGCTTAGATAAAAAGGGGCAGATCCTCTAAGCACTTTGTAAGTCAGCATCAGTGATTTGAATTTGATGCGAGCCGCCAGAGGCAACCAGTGGAGCTCGATTAGCAGAGGGGTGACATGCGTCCTCTTCGGCTGATTGAAGATGAGACGCGCCACAGCATTTTGGATCATCTGAAGTGGCTTGAAGGCACAGGCAGGAAGTCCTGCCAGAAGGGCATTGCAGTAGTCAAGGCATGAGAGGACCATAGTTTGAACCAGCAATTGGGAGGCTTGTTGAGTTAGGTATGGTCTGATCTTTTTGATATTGAATAGTGCGAAGTGGCAGGCCCGGGCAACAGAAGCAACATGGTCATTGAAGGTTAGCTGGTCATCAATCATAACACCTAGGTTCCTGGCTACCCGTGAGGGAGCAAGAGACAAGGAGCCAGAGTTGATGCAAATGTTGTGGTGAAAAGTTGGTTTAGCTGGGAGGACCAGCAGCTCGGTTTTTGAGAGGTTCAGCTGGAGATGATGGTCTTGCATCCATGCAGAGATGTCAGAGAGGCAATCCGAGATTCGCGTTTGGATGGTTGGGTCATCGGGTGAGAATGACAGATAGAGCTAGTATCATCGGCATAGCAGTGGTAGGAGAAGCCGTGCTGGCGGATGATTTGGCCCAAGGAAGTGGTATAGATGGAGAAAAGAAGGGGGCCCAACACAGATCCTTGGGGTACTCCAGTAGCAAGGTGGTAAGGCGCAGAGGTGTGTCCTAGCCAGGACACTTTGAACAGTCGCCCAGTGAGGTAGGATTCGAACCAGCAGTATGCATCACCCTTGATGCCCATGTTTGACAGTATAGACAATACAATACTGTGGTTTACCGTATCAAACGCAGCTGACAGGACAAGATACATTGGCCCATTCATCCTCTCCTCAATATTGGGTCCCCTTTTCAGAAAATAACTCCTAAAGCATGATGTTTCACCCCCATGCTTCACAATAGGGATGATATTCTTTGGAAGTAACTTCTCCTTATTTGTCCTCCAAACATGGTGAGAGAGGTCACTAAAACACTAGAACAGAGAACTAGAACAGAGTCCTATAAGGTGCTAGCAGAGCCCGTCTACGGGGAGCCGGTCCACTCTCTATTAACTCCATTGTACCGGAATTTGCCTGCAATCTGTTGAAATTCCGCTAGTTTTGCTGTCGAGCAAGTGAAAAATGAATTGTGGTCTATGGAGCTAAGCGGCTAAAACTCATTGCTGTCACAGTTGACAACTTAATTTCTTAATATACGTTGTGGTAGTAGCTACCTGAGAACAGATTTTCCACTAGAAATGAAATAAAAAGTCACTCATGTGCTTTCTGCTTGTCATAGAATGGGCCACTTTCCGTGTAACATGCTAGCATTTAGCTCATGGATGCTGGTTGGTCAGCGAGAAATCACGACTGATTACGACCGTCATGAGCTGAACCTGGCACCAGCTGCCGACTGTCACAGAGGCAGAAAGTAGCGATTGCTGTAAAGTGGTTCGCTTTTGTGTCACGTGACATGTAAACTTTAAAAGGGTTTTTAGGAATAACAACACATACTAAAAATTGTATTGGTCAACTAATTGTCAAGTCAAGTTATCCTGCATCGCATGCATTAATGCAATTTTAGGAGAAAAAATTATATAAAGAGAAATGTGGTATTGGGGGGTGCAGCTCCATTGCCACCCATTCATTAATCACTTGCTCAGGAGCTCCTTCTTGTTGCAGTTCAACCCGGAAGGATTCTGAGAGTGAACATTCTCCCCATATTGAAAATTCTCTGGTGCTAGTTAAGAAAACTTTGCGGGAGCGTTACGCAAGATTACACATGTGGTCAAAAGATTGCGGAAACCTGGGAACTTTTTTGCGCATGGAAAATGTTTGTAAATCCCGACTTTTGCGAGAAATGTTGCGACCGCAAATTTTACCCTGCTTCACACAACTTTTTCTTGCGTAAAGGTCTTTATAAATGAGGCCCCTGGACTGATTCCTCACCTTTCTTTTCATCCGTGACACCCCACAACGATCTTGTAGTTAAAGTCTGGCTGGTGGACAGGTGTATTTAAAGAGCTCAGACAGGTGTTAAGGCCGCATTAACACTGCAGGTCTTGATGCTCAATTCTGATTTGTTGCCTATATCCGATTTTTTGACCTTCTGTTTACATGTGTCATTTAATTGTAACCAATAGGCCTATCCGATTTGCGCGTTTAGCCTACACTACGCCATACAATGGCCAAGACGGACGACCGCGAAATGTAATTAATGCTTGCTTGGCGATATTAAAATAAATAATAAATAATTATCATAGGCAAGCTCACGGTCAGTTTCACTGTCCTCCAATAAAAGCACACAGTGAGTGGGTATTGGTGGAGATGGAAGGGGTAACGCACGCACCCACACACACTCACACATAGGCTACAGATCAGACGGGAAGAGGATTCAAATGAAAACGTGATCCAAAAAATGTAAAACGTTGTTGCTTATTGCACAGCTAGCTATCTCTTGTTAAACAAATTAGATAGTGTGTTTATATATTATTTCTTTCTGTTTCTTTTTGCACGCCTCCACACACATTTCCCACACATCATCGTACAGTACGCAATTCCTAGAAAAAATCCAATCTGCCTGTTTACATGACAGTCGCATTGGCACATATCTGATTTATATTGGATTCATTTTCTCATATGAATGAGGCCTGAATCCGATCTCAAAATATCCGAATGCATGTGTTTTTTTCCTCTTTACACTGTCATGGAACGGATTCGATCTATGTCACATATGAGCAAAAAATCGGAATTGGGTCACATTTAACTGGCAGTGTAAACTCGGGCTTTGAGAGCCAGAAGCTAGACAGGAGATGATGAGGTCAGATAAATGGCCAAGCTCCTTTGTGAAATGACAAGGCAGATCAATGGCCTAGCTATGTTATTAAACAAAACGTTACAGATACTAACGTATCCTCGGTTCTCTGAGTGAGAAGCCGAAACGTACGAATGGATGATGCCTATCATCCCCTACTTTTTCTGAAGTCAACTTTAACCAACCCTTTGAAAAAAGGGCAGTAAGCGCTCTGACGCGCGCAGGCAACAACTTAGACAGCCCTGCGTGACGTCAGAAAGTCTATATATTGACTGCGCTTACGCTTCAGGTCCTGTTTGCCAAGCTCACCAGCGTCGGCGAGTTGAGGCCCGAAGCGTACGTTTTGGCTTCTCACTCAGAGAACCGAGGATACGTTAGTATCCGTAACGTTCTCTTTTGTTTCGAAGCCGAAACATACGAATGGATCACTACAACCAAGCCTCAAGAGCCCTACACCGAGGAGCCCGAGGTGGGAAGACCCATGGGACCGCCGCCGGGCCCAGAGAGAACACTCTCTGCTACCCCCGGCCTGGTGACGTCCAACGCGTAAAAACGCGCGAAGGTGTTGCCTGAGGCCCACGAAGCGCTCAGACAGATATCCTGCATAGGGACGCCTTTCCAGAAGGCCCAAGAAGCGGGTGGAGTGCGCCCTGACATGAGCAGGCGGAGGAACACCCGCCGCCTCATATGCCAGACGTATGGCCTCAGTAAGCCAATGCGACATGCGTTGGGTAGACAAGGCCTGACCCTTGGCACGCTCGCCATGGCAGACGAACAACTGGTTCGTCTTCCTGATGCTCTGCGTACGCGTCAAATAGGCACGCAGCGCTCTGACCGGGCACAGAGTGACGGGCACAAAACCTCCCGTCTCAGGAAGGGCTGAGAGCTCAATGACCCTCGAACGAGGGCAGTAGACAGCACTTTAGGGCGAGAAAAGGGATTTAGTCGCAGCGTTACCCGCGCGTCATCTTGCGTGAATTCAAGACAGTCAGGACTGACTGATAGAGCAGTCAGATCGCTAACGCGCTTCACCGAGACCAGAGCGAGCAGAAGCGCAGTCTTAAGGGAAAGCATCTTTAGACTGGCACTCGACAGAGGGTCAAAGGGCGTAAGAGCCAGTCCGCGTAGGACAGTGGCCAGGTCCCAAGTAGGGACCGAACGTGTGGAAGAGGGGCGAAGCCGCCTGACGCCCTCCATGAAGCGCGACGCAAGGGGGTGAGCGCCTGGGGAAACGCCAGCATAGCCAACATGGCATGCTGAAATAGCTGCGAGGTACACCTTCAGAGTAGAGGGTGTACGACCCTGATCAAACAGGTGTTGTAGAAGCAAGCACCTCGCCAATAGGGCAGACTAGACGATCACAGCCTCTGTCTCTGCACTATGTGCTGAACACGCGCCACTTTAGTGTATACAACGACCTAGTGGACGTAGCTCTAGCAGCCTGAACAGTCTCTATAACTGCGTCTGACAGGCCGCTCTCTAGGAGACGTGCCCGTTCAGGGGCCAAGCCGTCAGTCTCCACACTTCCGGCTTGGGGTGCCACAGCGACCCGTGAGCCTGTGATAGGAGATCCCTCCTCAGAGGGAGGGTCCAAGGCTGGCCGTCCAGCAGTGAGACCAGATCTGAGAACCAGCTCTGAGATGGCCAATTGGGGGCAATCAGAATCACCCTGTGAGCCCCCGCTCTGATCCTGGCCAACACCTGACGCATCAGAGGAAGGGGGGGAAAAGCATAGAGTAGACCTCGCGGCCACGGATGTGCCAGCGCGTCCAACCCTAGCGGCGCATCTCGTTCCAGCGAAAACCACGCTGGACAGTGAGCGTTCTCGCTCGAGGCGAAAAGATCAACTCGTGCCCGCCCGAAGCGGGACCAGAGGCTGTGCACCACGGCTGGGCAGAGGCGCCAGTCGGTTGCACGCGGAACACCCCTGGAGAGGAGGTCCGCGCCTGTGTTGCGCACACCGGGCAAGTGCGACGCCCTGATCGACAGGAAGTGGCGGGAGGCCCGGGTGAGCAGCTTGTACGCCAGGCAAAACGCCGGTCTGGAGAGCGCGTTCTGCCCTGACGATTGATATAAGCCACTACAGTGGTGTTGTCCGTACGCACCAGAATGTGTTCTCCTCCGATAAGAGGGAGAAACTCTTTCAAAGCACAAAAGAGAGATAGGAGCTCTAACACATTGATGTGTAGCCTCCTGGAGGCTGCGCCCCATGTCCCTCTGGCGGGGCGACCGCAGCAAACGGCGCCCCAGCCGCTCTTGGACGCATCGGTGGTCACCGTCATGCGTCTGGCTACAGCGTCAAGCGCGCCGCCTCTGGTGAAGGACGACGGCCTGCGCCAATGCGCGAGGGCTAGCCACATGGGAGGGCCGTGTACTCGTAAGCTCTGCCCTCGAAGGCAAAGCGTAGAAAACGCCTGTGCCTCGGGACTATACCTATGTGGAAATAGGCGTCCTGAAGGTCTATGGCGACCATGTAATCCCCCTGGCGGACTGACTCCGCCACCATACGCCCCGTGAGCATGCGAAGGTGAGAGGCTTGAGCGAAGCATTGAGCGCTCTGATCTAGAATAGGGTGAAAAGCGCCCGACCTTTTGGTCACAAGGAAGTACGTACTGTAACGACCTGCCCGCACGAGCGTCGGGTCTACGCGTTGAATAGCGCCCTATCTCAACAGATCGCGAAGCTCCTGTCTGAGAGCAGGGGCCCTGGTAGAGGGCACCACTGACTCCATGACATCTCTGAAGGGGGGGGGGTGGCCACCCGAATTGCAGTTGATAGCCTTTCAACACTGTTGAAAGAACCCAACGTGACGTTGTGCACATCGTCCAACTCTGCCTGAGCAGAGAGGCGCGATGAGGAGGCAACAAAGACAAACGAAGTGCTATGCTGCCGCCCAGTGGCACTAAGGGAGCCGAGGTCAGTGACTGAGGCTGTCCGCGAAGCTGAAGAGCGTTTGACTGACAGGGCAGACACTCGTCGTAGTGTGGAGGCTGAGGGCAAGCCGACCGTGTGTGAGACCCACTGGCGCTCACGCGTGGCTGGCGAGCCGTGTACATCACCTACGGCACCCCGTAGGGCGGCCGACCTGGAGCGTGCGTCAGCGACGACCGTGTAGAGGGGGGAAGAAGTCCCCCGGCCGTGCGATGGCAGATGCGTCTGACTGACGCACCTGGGCGATGAATTGACCGACAGAGGCGGCGAAAGAGGCTGGGGAGCGCTTCTCGACCGCGAACGCCTCTGACGCGCCGCACGCCCACTGCTCAGGGGCGAGTGGGTCAAAGGACGTGGAGGTCATGATGTCAGTAGTAGCCCTGGCGCCACCTGGGCGCCGCGAATGGGCTGGGTGACACCTGAGTCTGCGAGAAAACGAGACGTATAGCGGCAAGAGAGGCTGATGAGCGCCATCCGATCGCGACCGTCTCCGACGTAGCGCTCGTCCATTGCCTGGGGGCAAATGGATTGGGCGACGTGTCAGACCGCAAGAGGCATGTGTGCAGAGTGCAGATGAACAAGCAAACTCAGCGCCCCAAGAGGGCGCGAGAAGAGAGAGGTTCGCCGAAGCGGGGGGAAGCGTTATGAGCTGAGGGCTGCAGAACGAACCCGTGCCTTTTAAGCACTCACGGCAGAGCGGACAACGGGCAGGAGCCGCGTGGCATAGCCTGCCACACACCCGCGATCGCTTCAGGATCGCTGCTGACATCTGCGTCGCTCCTGGCTCAACGGGCGCGTGGCTGAAAGCGCACGGCCACACGAGCGAGAGCGTTGCCAAGGCTGTTGTTGACCCGAAGCTGGCGGTAGTGCCGGTCTGGGTGTGTCAGCCCTCTTCCTGGGCTGCTGCGCGCGGGGGAAAACATACTGAGGTGAGAGCTGCAGAACGAAAACCCGTGCCCTTCAAGCACTCGGAGGCAGAGCGGACAGTGGGCAGGAGCCGCATGTCATAGCCTGCCTCACACCAGCGCTCGCTTCAGGATCGCAGCCGACATCTGCGTCGCTCCTGGCTCAACGGGCGCGTGGCTGAGAGCGCACGTCCACACGAGCGTGAGCGTTGCCAAGGCTGTTGTAGACCCGATGCTGGCGCTGGCGCCAGTCTGGGTGTGTCAGCCTTCTTCCTGAACTGGTGCGCGAAGCGGGGGAAAAAGTTCTGAGGAGAGGGCTGCAGAACGAAAACTCGTGCCCATTTAAGCACTTAGAGGCAGAGCGGACAGCGGGCAGGGGCCGCGCGTCATAGCCTGCCTCAGACCAGCGCTCGCTTCAGGATCGCTGCTGACATCTGCGTCGCTCCTGGCTCGACGGCCGCGTGGCTGAGAGCGCACGTCCACACGAGCGTGAGCGTTGCCAAGGCTGCTCGCGTCTGCGGCGCAGCGGGCTTGACAGACGAGGAAACTTACCTCCTGCCACAGCGCCCCCAACGCGGGGGAGGTGCGGAGGCGCAGGCCCAGCCTGCTAGCTGCCTGAGAGGCACAGAGCTAGCTCGCTAGCAGAGTGGAGATTCAGCCGCACTGGCAAGGAGGCCCTGGGGAGCTAGCTGAAGGCTAGAGAGTTGAGCCGTGGCTAGCTGGCTAGAGATTAGCAGCTAGGTAGCTGGCTGCCGACCATGTTGTCGTCGAGAGGAAGGAAGTAACCCCATCTTCGTCAACGGCTTCGATGGCGGGATCATCCGCCTCTTCAGTGTGGTGCGGGGAACCAGCCGCACGGGCAAGGAGGCCCCAATGGGGCTAGCTGGAGAGCTAGCGAGCTGGGCCGTGGCTAGCTGGCTAGTAGGCGGCTGACTAGCAGCTAGGTAGCTAGCTGTAGGCCGCGTTGCCGCCGAAGATTGTCCAAGAACGCTCGGAGAAATGGCGGAGAGGGAGAAGCCAGAGTCAGCAGGGGGGGAAAAAAAACGCCCCTGAACCGCCCCTGAATGATAAAAGTTTCCTCATGTCCTTAAGGGGGCTCCGTAAAATACTGAGATGATGAGAAAAATGGAAAAAAATCCTGTTGGAATTAACTGTTGAACGCGTAAATGTGATGGTTTCAGAGAAACGCGTAAATGTGATGGTTTCAGAGAGCAGGAGCAGGAAATACATCCACTTCATGTCAGACAATTGCCCATTTACAATTGTTAATCTTGATTCAATAAAAGAGTATTTGCTCTTAAGCGCAGGTGAAATTATTGTTTATATTTGTGTCACGTTTAGGTGAGGATTTGAATACAGTAGTTTGAGTCGGGTTGACATTGTTGACATTCAGTCCTCTCGCATTACTTGCATTACTTGTCTAACATGAACAGGGGCTGTCACAGGATAAAAGCATAACGACTGAAGTTGATTTCGAATTTGAACGATTTTAAATGCATTCCAACCACATGTATGTACCACCAAAATAAAAAACAAGCATCACACCTTAAGGTTGTGTATACCTGTGTCTGATCTGTTTTTCCACTCAACAGAAATAGCTTTTTTTTCTCTCAAACATCTTTTGTTCTTTTCATACACACGCACACAGGCTTCCTTTCTATGTCTCCCATGTTTTTTCTCTCTTCCTGCTCTGTTCCTATGAGAGCTGGCTTATTCCTGTGTTGGCCATTGTTGCTCCTTTCATTCAGAGGTTGAGTATTTTGGTTGCTCTCCCTCAATCAGAGCCAATGCATGCATTGGGCTCTGGCTGGGTGATTCATTCTTTCTCTGTGTTGCACGGATCTCCTTTTGTAAAGCTGTGCTTTCTTATTCCTTATGCTATTCCACCCATTGATTATCTGGGAATGAGGGCCACATTCATTACCCTCTCATTCAGCCTACACACACACACACAACACACACACAGAGACAAACACACATGCACACACACACACACACAGATTCTCACAATCAGGCATATACACAGAAACACAGATGCTCACAAACACACACAGCACACCTCATTTAATTTGATTCTCATACATTTTGTGTTTGGCTGCCCCCTCTCCATCTCCTGATTGGAGTTTCTTGTTATTGATGATGTTATTGTTTGTGTTTGAAGCTTTTGGCATCCACTGGAAGTCAATCTGCATTCATCAAGTGGGAGAGCAGCTGAAAGAAAACTAAGCAAACTACAGTTTTCCCCACCATTAATAAAGAGCTGTTTTAACTCTCGTTGAGGGAGAGAGAGAGAGAGAACCATTACTAACATTAACTCTCAGTTTAATTCTCTAAAGGTGCAAAGCTAACGCCTCATCATTGCAAATCGACAAGTGAGAGAGCAGTTGAAAGAACATGATTTCTTCTAGTCATTAAATTGACTTGACTATTGTAATGCACTGTTCTCTGGATGTGGTACTAGCTGCATCAAAAACCTTCAACTAATACAAAATGCTGCAGCACGAGCACTCACTAAGACAAAAAAATATGAACATATCACACCTGTCCTTGCTTCCTTACATTGGCTTCCTGTTAAAAGCCGAATTGATTTTAAAATACTTCTCCTAACATATAAAGCCCTTAATGGCCTTGCTCCAACATATATTAAAGACTTACTTGTTCCCTACCACCCTTCAAGACCCCTAAGGTCACAGAATGCTGGTCTCCTAGTAATTCCTAGAATATCAAAATCGACAATGGGAGGAAGAGCATTCTGCCATCGTGCGCCTGTCCTGTGGAACAAACTCCCTTCTAACATTCGTCAAGCGGACACTCTCAACACCTTTAAGTCTAGACTCAAAACTTTTCTATTTACTGACCCCTTTAGTTAGGGATGGTGTATGGTAAGCCACACCTCCTCAGGGTATTATTGGAAAGGACTGCCTCTGCTGTAAGCTCCCGTCCAGGGCTTGGTGGCCACTGACCATTTCCTTTGGTGGTGTTGGCTTGTTATACATCATACCTTAGTTATGCTGCTATAGTTTAATGCTGCCACAATCCACCCATCTGTTAACCCGTACAATTTTCACTATTCTTCCTCCTCCTCTCTCTTTCCTCTCCACTTACTTCTCTCTCTTCACTTAGCCAGCATCTGTATATGGTTTCACATGCAATATAACTCACATTCTCTGAAATCTGATGGAGACTGTTCTAACTCATCTCCTCTCTGATTTTCCATGCCTTTACCACCCTGTCGTGAGTCATCACTGCCTTCCACTGCCTGCGCCTGCACCTCCTGGGTTCTCCTGGGACCTTCTTCCAACGTGATCTGGCGGCACTCATGAATGGTCCTCAACCCACTCCACTGTCCATGCCACTGCCTCCCTGCTGAGGGTCACCCCTGCCTTCCACTGCCTGATCCTGCATCTCTGGCTTCCTGGGTGGTCTGCCTTCAGCTTCACAGATGACCCTGACATGATTGATACAGCCTCTAGCTGGCCCCTGGATTGACTGCGCCTAATGACATGGGACTATATCCTGGGATTCTAATGGGACTCCTATATTACTTTACTTAACAGAGGCAAAGTTGTTCTCTCATGTGGCCAATGTCAGGACCACACCTGGCTCTCAACCAGCCACGCCTCCTTCAATCAGCCTCTCTCCAGACTCACTGGCAGTCCCTGCCTCCCGGTCTGATTCCCCTGTTTACTAATTACTCCCACCTGTGCCCTATTACCTGGCTGCCTACTTATACCCATGTCTGCCTGAACTCTTTGTCTGGTCTGGTCAATGGTAGCCTTGCTGCTCTCCTGTGTTGCGTTGACTGTTCTCTACCTGAGTTAAGTATTCCTGTATTACCCCCGTTGCTTAGCCTGTGGACTTCTCTACTACTCTTCTGCTGATGTTTACTCCTCTGTTGCTTCTATTGATCCTCTGCGTGTTCAGTTTGTACCTGATACCACAGTCTGCGTGATTTGTTTGCCTGTTTGACCACACACACAAGATAACCTCCCACTTCAATGATGGCAAGGATGCACAGAGCCTATGGCAAGGCATCCAGGCTATTACAGACTACAAGCCTGCAGCGCGTAGCTGTGAGAGCGACACCACTCTGCTCAACAACCTGAACAGCTTCTTTGCACGATTTGAAGCACAGAACAACACACGCCCACAGAAAACGCCTCCACACGACCAGCCTCTGTGCCTGTCTGCTGCCAGTGTGAAGAGGACACTCTCCGCCATCAACGCCCGGAAAGCAGCGGGTCCAGATGACATCCCTGGTAGTGTGCTGAAAGACTGCGCAGCGGAGGTGAAGGATGTCATAGACATCTTTAACACCTCCCTGAGGCAAGCCATTGTCCCATCATACTTCAAGACTGCCACCATCATACCTGTGCCAAAGCCAAACAGCATCACCCTGAGCACGGGGGCTCCACAAGGCTGTGTGCTCAGTCCGCTGCTCTTCACCCTGCTGACACATGACTGCACACCAACCTACAGCTTCAACCACCTTGTGAAGTTTGAGGATGACACAACACTGGTGGGGCTCATCACCAAGGGCGATGAGACCCACTTCAGGAAAGAGGTTGAGCTCCTGACCATGTGGTGCAGAGACAACAATCTCCTGCTAAATGTTAGACCAAGGAGGTTATTGTCAACTTCCAGAAAGGCCACACCTGTTACCACCCACTGACCATCGACGGCGCTGCTGTAGTGAGGGTGAGCAGCACCAAGTTCCTGGGGGTGCACATCAGTGAGGACCTCTCCTGGACTACCAACACCACATCACTGGCCAAGAAAGCACAACAGCACCTCTACTTCCTGCGCAAACTCAAGTGCTCAGTGCTCCACCACACATCCTGACCACATTCTACAGAGGAACCATTGAAAGCATCCTTTCCAGCTGCAGCACTGTGTGGGGTGGTAGCTGCACCGATTACAACAGTAAAGCTCTACAACGCATTGTGAGAACAGCTGAGAGCATAGTTGGTGGACCACTCCCCTCCCTGCAAGACATCTATATCACCCGCTAAGCCATCACAATTGTCAACGATGCAACCCACCCCGCACACTCTGTTCAGCCTCCTGCCCTCTACATAATGTTGTCATAAAGGCTGACAATCCTATAATATCATAATGTAGAAATACGTCTGTTTTACTCCCCAATGCCGTGTCTGAATGTGTGAAAAAACCACAGTTCTCTTTCGTTTCGAAGCCGAAACATACAAATGGATGATGCCTATCATCTATTTTTTCTGAAGTCAACTTTAACCAACCCTTTGAAAAAGGGCAGTAAGTGCTCTGACGCGCGCAGGCAACTACTTAGACAGTCCTGCGTGACGTCAGAAAGTCTATATCTTGACTGCGCTTACGCTTCAGGTCCTCTTTGCCTCTTTCACCTCGCCTACTAGCATGTGTTCTGAGTCACTCCATTTGCCTTTTCGCAAATATTCTCAAACCAACACTTTTTTAAAAGCTATTCCTGTCTTTGCGTCTTGCTCAAAGTTTCTCACGCCGGTCCCTACCTTGGAACCTCGAGACGCAAGATGGCAACTCGTCGTTGTACGGTCTCCGACCGCCATGCCATCTGCTTTGTGTGCTTGGGGAGCGAGCATGCTATGCTAGCTTTCTCCCAGCCTGACCTCTGCTCTGCCTGCGAACGCCTCCCTCCTGCGGCTATCGCCAACCGAGCAGCGTTCTTCGTGGGCTCCACCGGCAGTCCAGGGGCGGCTTCCACCCCCATTAAATATGTTCAAGGAGGACCTCAAGGACAGGAGGAAGATTTGGATCAACCATCCACCAGCAGTTCCAGCCCTGGACATCAACCACCAGGCAGTGTAGACACTGCAACAGTCCCCAGCCCAGACCAACAACAACCATCAACCACCAGTTCAGGCACAGTTCCACACACAACCACCAATGAAAGCCTGAGTCCTGTCACTGAGAGACCATCAGCAAGTGACACTGTGGAGACATGTGTGCCCCCTTCAACTGATCCTGGTCTTTGGCCAGCATGTCGAAATTGTGCGGCAGATTTTCATTTTCCAAAGGGGCCTGATAGAAAAGCATTTCACACTCTTTTAAAGTATTTATTTGTTTAACTATCATGTTTGTTGTCATTGCTATTCAAATAAACAAATTCCACTGAGAATTTTTTTTTTTTTGGGGGGGGGGCACCATAAAGCATTTGCGCTTAGGGCACCCAAATGGCTAGCAACGGCCCTGTTGACACAAATGATAATGGGCTTAAATGACAATTAATAAACCACCTGAATAAACTTAGACATGCGCTTGTTCCTTGTTTGATTCTGCCCTTTTACTCCGCTGGGGTTTTCAAGCAAGACCGGTCGAGCAGGCTACTTCCCGCCGAGTAGATGACGTTTGCTGGGCTGGTTAAGTGGCTGGTAGATAGGTTGGATTTTCTGGTCACAAATCCTATGTTTTCAGACTTAACAGTCACCATTTCCCGTCTTGTTTTACAATTATACTGCCATAAATTCCTAACTTATTAGTTTAAAACAGAAATGGTAATTGTTGCGTTAGCTCAGTGGCGGTTTTAGGCATGGGCGAACGGGGCAGCCGCCCAGGGCGGCATTACGTGGGGGGCGGCTTTCTATGATAAGCTACC
>JAGFZM010005811.1:0-20724 GCA_017657215.1 Limnothrissa miodon
CATCCGCCACTGAATGAATGGAGAAGGAATGTAAACAAAGAGAGGGCACAGTTGGAAAGGGAGGAGTGCTTTCAAGCCTTCCCGTTGATTAGAGGAATAGAGAGAATACAAAGAACGCATGACGGCACAAGAAGGAGGGCGAGAGTTTACAGGTTGGGATCACCTTGCATCAGCAGAGAGGAGTGTTTATAAACACAACAGTGTACGGCTACAGGAATAGACAGGGGGCACTAGTGTGTGTGTCTTTGTGTGTGTGTGTGTGTGTGTGTGTGTGTGTGTGTGTGTGTGTGTGTGAGAAAGAACCTCACCTGACTCTGCATTTTGCTTTGTTGTTTCAGACGAAGGTTCTCAGGGGTATCAGCAACACTGGTGAATGATGTCTTGGGATAGTGTCTGTAAAAACCACAACCAACAACAAGTTAAACACACAGCATGAGCACACACTCTCTCTCTCTCTCTCACACACACACACACACACACACACACACACACAGACCAACATGTAACCAGCAAAAACGACAACCTAACTGTGTTGTTCCATCCCAACCCCCCACTGTGGGCCCAGGGTCTGAGCCAGTGCTGTGACAACACTCACTGACCCTCACTGAACCCGTCACCAGCATGAGTGACAGCAGAGTGGCACACATGCAGCTCTACACCTCTGTGTGCAGATGCGTCAATGTTTGCTTTCAGATACTGCTACAGCTCTTGGATGCTACTACTACTACTACTATTACCATACAGTTGATACTAGTGACTAGGGATGCGTATTGTATGGATTTCTGGGTTCCAAAACCAGTAGCAGTACTGCTTATCCCTGATCTGATCTTGTTTCTTATCGTTATTTCACACTGTAGTAAACAACAAGGACGTTATAGATATTGGCCTCTATTCACATTCACAATGTAAAGCCAACAGTATAACTGTAAAATTACACACACACACACACACAAAACATTCATGTTATGCCAAAAGTTCATACAGTAGGCCTAGTATTTGGAATTTGGACTTTGATTCTATTAGGCCTATTTACTTTCCAAAAAAGTTGATATACTTCAGTCGTAGGCTAAATTGGCCAAATGTAACCTGCTATTATGTAAAAATACCAAATCCAGTGAGGAAATACAGTACAGTTGCTTGTGTTTTTCTCTTTAACCACGGTCTAGCCGCATATTTCACAACGATTTTGGCCATTTTACTAAGTGAGGTCCAAGTGTCCTAAGTGTTTTAGTCTTTGCTGAAGCCACACTGCTGAACGTCCCACTCACTTCCTTCCTTCCGTGTGCTACCCGCCATCTCCACAGCTTTCAAAATCAGACGCATGTCATCAATTTATACATGAAGTTAATCACTCCGCTGTCATACAAACAAGGACTTGAGAGATTGCAGACACAGTAGAATGAAACTACATAAAGTGCCACTAGCAGCAACCTTTTCAGGGTGAGCACGGGGAGGAAAGAGAATCCTGGCTTGGGCACACTTAATTTCAATACACGCAAATTCAAACCTCAGTACGCAAAAGTTTAATCCTCTTTTTTTCAGACTTCCCCCACAGCCACTCCACCAGTCCAGTGAAGTAAGGGGAGAGGGAAGGGACAAATGGCAGTTAAGGTTGATAGACATATCACCAATCAATCCGTTTGATGGGTTGTTTGCAATAATTGATGTTACATTGTGTTTTTTCAGTCCTATTCACTCCATTTGACTGACAAAGGGGATTCAAAACATAGTTTCTGTAGTGATAGAAATCTAATTGATGATATACATGCCTTTTAAACAGCAGTTATTGCTGTTCCAAGTATTTCTCTAGCAACCAAGGGTACAACTAGTTAAGAGTATATTTGAACCACTTAAAAAGACATTAGGGGAGGGGAGTAGACAGAATTCTCCATTAGGGTGTCATGGGAAAACATAATGCCCCCGCCCATACTACACACACACACACACACACACACACACACACACAAAGACCCCCTCCCAATCACACACCAACACCTTATTGGCCCCAAGACATTTTTTATCTTAAGGCAAATAATTGTATTTCCAGTCAAGCGTGTGTGCGTGTGTGTGTGTGTTTGTGCATGGGACTGATGTCCACACACACTCTAACCCATTTCCTTTCTTATGTAGTCTCCCGGGGAAGCAGCAACACAATGAGCTCAATCTAAAATTGTCTGAGGCACTACATCCCCCAGCATGCCTGTGGGCACCAGGAGACCTCAATATCTTCATCCAAATCACAGTAACCCACTTAGCACTACAGCATTTCTACCATTGGAAGCCCTGGCACAGTGTGTATGGGGCAGCATATGTTCCACCACGCCGGGAAAACGGGGGAGAAGGGGTCCACGCAACCAAACAATATGGTAGTACTCTTAGGCCAACTCACAACAAAGCCTCATTAGACATTAATTGGAGTCCAAACACATGTGCACTTGTACACGGCAGGTGTAGTCCGATGCTCTAAACAGCGCCTGGGGAGCCAGGTGTCAACCGGGTACAGCAGCCTACTGTACCGGAGGGAGACTCCAGAGAGATAGACGAGAGGAGCGAGAGAGGCTGGGAGTTCAGTCCCGTAGGAGCGGCTCAAGTCTTCTGGCACGCGGCCGGATTAGGAATGATGGCTGGACTGGGGGTGGAGGTGTGGTACGGTGCTAGCTGGGGGCTTCCTTTTGTGGGACCCGATGAGTCCCAAAAGAGCTGAATAGGTCTACGCACGTGCTTGGAAATGCTGACAATGGATCATAGCAGCTGGAAGTTGAGGGAGATTCCGGAGATCAGTGCACATGTCTACGGGAGTGGGTGTGGGGGGGGGGTTGGGGGGGGGGGGGGGGGGGGAGGGAAGAAAGGGTTCCGCCTTTTATGTCATTGCAGAAAATCTTATGGAATTTTCCCTCCCTTCCTGCCCTTCTTTTAAGGACCATAGTGAGTGAGGGTGTGTAAACGAGTGTGCATGCATGCATGTAACTGGGAGAATCTCACAATGCAACTTTTTTTTTTTTTTTTAAAGACAGGGTACAAAGTGCATGAGAAAAAGAAAGCAAGCATTAACAATAACACAAGAGAGGAGACAGAGTGTGAGAGAGTGTGTGAGCTGGGTGTGAGAAGGAGTGAAATCTAACACTCCACTCCTGTATTAAATCACGTCCTAAGTCTTACACAATTACACCACTAAAACACATTCAAACGGCCCACAGCATTCGATTGGAAAGCAAGCGTGCGAAACAGAGAGGGAGGGAGAAAAAAAAGAAAGAGAGAGACAGACAAGAATAAAGAGAATAAGGTCGTAAAGAATAAAAACCATGAGCAACTCATATTCAGCACCAACACTGAACACATAGACACAGAGGGATATGTTGGGGCTTGGGAGGGTGTGTGTGTATGTGTGTGTGTGGGGGGGTGACACTTACGCATTACAGTAGGGTTTCTTGTCGAAGCCTTTGTAGTTCTTCATGTTAAGAGTCATTTTGCAGACCTCGCAACTGAAGCATCCTTTATGCCAGTACTGAAAGAAAAAGACGGCTGATGTCAGTGACCACAAGACTTTTTGCAACACTCTCTCACGCACACATTCATTCAATTAGAACTACATGGTGGGCTAGATGGGGTTTTGAGTGCCTAGTGAGTGTACACACACACACACACACACACACACTACTTATTCATATCAGTGAGAGACAAGGCAGACTTTTCACTAACAAAGAATGCATATGCACGTGTGTGTGGTAGGCTACCCGGTGTCTGTGCGGTTTGCTATGAGGGTTGCTCTTTTGCCTTTGAGTCTGAGGATTTTTCTTTGTGGGCTTCTTTGTGGGAAACTAAGCACTAAACAGGAGAGGAACTTTGAGCCCTTATCTGCTCCAGAGTCAACATTGACTCTCAGACACACTCCACTGTACTGACCTGACCCGCTACCCTACATTCCAGGCCCCGAGTCCTTTGTTTGCCTCCAAGGTGAACAATGAAAGGGCCACTTCTAAATGCCCAAGCCTTCTTATGCGTGCCAACAGGGTCATTAAAAGAATGCATCTGTTCCACTGACTGGCATTGCAATTTGGGAACTGTCTGAGTGGTCCTTTATCTCAGAGTGGAACCTGGATCGTTCCACAGATCACTGAAGCTACAAGCCCAGAGCACAGACGTAAACAAGAGTGTATAGCGCTCTCTCTCTCTCTCTCTCTCTCTCTCTTTGCCCGCCATACAGTACACTGTGATGGCCGAGATGTGGGAGGGTGGGCCAGACAGTGATAAAAGCTGCCCGAATGACAAACTGTCTATCCAGCAACTGCAGCTTACCACCCAGCCGCCGAGGAGAGCCAGGGAGATGGAAAGCTAAATCTGGAGCAACCACAAATCTTTCGCTTTCAAAATAAAGGCAATGGTGCTTTCATGCAGAAGTGCAGTATGGATGCGTGCACTCACTGAGCAAAACCCTTGAGTGTGTGCATTCCAAATGGGTTATGGCCGGACAGAGGCCACTCTTGCCACAGGCAGCGGTGCTAATCAACTGTAATGTCATCGGATCCATGGAGGAGAGTGAGACAAATGTGGGGCTGAGGACACCATGAGGGAGTGGAAGTGAAAGGGAATCAACAGTAGGGAAACGGCATCAGTATTCAATGGGTGCCGAATGGGCTTTGGCGCTAAACCCCAGAGCCACAACATGTTTACCTCCACTCTGACTTCAGCTTATGCAGGAATGTGCAGGGTGAACACACACACACACACACACACACACACACACACACACACACACACCTTAATGGCAGCAAAGCAGATCGTCCATGACCAAGCACCAAGCCTGCTGTCTGCAACCCACCATAACTGAGTCTGTCCTGAAATGAGTGGTGGCCTACCCTAACTGTTCACTTAAAGGGAGAGAGAATGAATGTGTGTGTGTGTGTGTGTGTGTGTGTGTGTGTGTGTGAGAGAGAGAGAGAGAGAGAGAGAGAGAGAGTTTGTCTGACAGACAGGGGACAGGAGCATTGAGGTGGAATGAAAGAATGATGCCAGGCCCACTTCCCTTTTTCATCATTATATCCCCTCTCCATTTTCTCTTCATTTGTCCCTTTTTGTATCTCTCCATCCTGCCTTTCTACATTCCCAATTCAACCTACAGCTATATTCTACACTAGTCACTTTGTTTTCTTGCCAGTCTAATTTCATTCATTCTGTTTGGCATCTTTTTCTCTCAACTGCGTACTTATGCGCTTAGGGTGAGTGCGTGTGTGTGCAAGTTAACCTCTGTGTGAGGCAGCCTCTGGCCACCAGGTGTGTGTGTGTGCGTGTGTGTGTGTGTGTGTGTGTGTGTGTGTGTGTGTGTGTGTGTCTGAGTGCACATGCAGCTTGGGAGGTTTATTTAAAATGGGCGTTCACCAAAAATGCACATACACAAACACACACAGGCTCCCTAATGATTAACTAACTAGTCAGTCTCTAACACCCTACACCACCACCGCCCCTTTCATTAACATATCAGATGACCTATAAGTAACAGAAATAAGAGATTAGAGCCTAGGTTTCATACAGTTTAAACCGGCATGGCACAAATAATGGGTTGGCCTCTGCAGCGCTGCCTTTATTATTTACTGATAAGGTCCCTCCGTCTCAGCCACGCCGTCTCTGTGTCATCGATTTTCTGAGCGCGCACTTAAGAGCCATAAAACGCATCATCACTTGATAGTAGCCCCTCTGCCCTCCTCTCGCACACATCCACACATTCAGACATAAACACAATAACATTAGCAGACCCCACCCTTCTACAGACTGGGGGGATTAACCCATCCCATCATTCTATGCAATTCCCAAACATTACACATCACGTGTGTTTGACAGGAAGGGATGTTGTGAAGGAATCTTGGACGGTATGTTGACATTATTATCAGTTAGTATGATCACAACTCTTTCATGTCTAATGTCTCTGACAAACGTGAAAAAACAATGAATGAAAAAATAACAATGAATGAAAAAATAATCTCATCGGCGAACAGGTAAATGAACTAAATGCCATTCTGCTGAAGTACAGCCTTCGCGCACATTCCGATATAGACTGTCTACCACATTTTCGCTTTTAAGCAGATCAAATCATTGATGTAAAACTTCTCCAGGTAACTAGACACAGCTCGCTTTTTACATCAAAGGGCCAGGCTCGAAAAAGACAGGTGACCGAACTTCACAAGTAGTGATAAGCATGACAGAAGATCTCACGTTATCTCACGTTGCCCAAATGTGTAAAAGACAATAGTCAAATTAGGGCACTATATTTGCTTACACGCGAATGTGAGGTTAAGAAGAATATGTAATCACCTTGCTGAATGATTCGGCCTACGTGGTCAACATCAGTTGAAATACAGCGCCAGCGTTAGTGGCTAGCCAATCTGTTTGGCTTGAGGCTAACGTTAGCTCAATTGCTGGTCACTGGTTACCCCCTACTTCCCAGTAAGATTGTGCGTTCAATCTTCGTCTAAACCACTATTTAAATTTTACACCCCAGAGACCAAATCAGCTACACCGAAGAAAGAGCCACGGGTAGGTCTCCTTTGAATCCATCCATTGTATGCGAGTCTGACACGTCAGATCTCGCACCACGCCATGTTAGTCCTGGCCACACACACACACTTACCCTCGCTGTGTCATTAACACAGGTAACGCTAGCTTAGGAGAAAAGATGCAACCTCAAACGAACGCGCTAAAAACAAAGAAACGGGCTGTTTTCCTTGCCAAGATGGGCGGCAGATAGACACTGTAACGCTAGCCACAAGTTTCCATAGTACCGACTCTCCTGGTGAATAACCTGCTTGTTGTGCTGCCAGCTTGCGATTCTCTTGTTTTCATCGCGTGTAGTTACCTTGATTTATTTTACTTCTTATTACTGCTACGACCCCTTTCTAAATGGGATCGAAGATACCAACCCAAAGATAAACTAAATCTTAACACGAAGGAGTACACAACAGCTAGTGTTAGCATGTATTTTAGTTGCTAGCTAGTAGCTTACCTTGTCCAGACAATTCACTTTTTCCGTGGGGTACACGACTTTGTTACATCTGCCACACAACGGATTCATGGTTGAAATCGTTCGCAAGATCCCGAGTAAAACTAATAGCCTTGATATTTACATACACATCAAATAAAATGGAAAAGAATCAGATTCTCTTATGGATGATGATTAATTTTTCCGGTGGCTGTTGATGTTCTTCCACCGCTGGCTGTCAGAGCACGGATTTCAGACGCGGAAAGCGCGAGCACGCGCGTCTGTGGTTTGTGACGCGCGCACGACCAAAGCAAATCGAGGGCGGTCTATTTTGACAATCGGGATTTGAACATTAACGACGTCTAAAACACGTTTCTTTAAAGTAACATATAGGTCTACCCCGGTGAACGCGTGTACAGAATTTGCCTGCTTGAGGTTGGACACTTCAGTTGTAAGGCCAAGAATCCCTTCACACAGGCAAAGGAATGCGGAAGTTCGATGTGTGTAGGTAGCATCGATCTGATTCTGCCCCCGTCTTTTCTGTAAAATTTAAAAATGCCAACTTCACTGAACCACACGACACATTAAACATGCAAGAAATGATCTAACTAAAAAAAATTATTATGAAACCGTTTATGCTAGGTCTATGTGAATTCTGTTGCCCAATGCGGTAACAGGCTATGTGCTATTAGAGAGACAAATTAGCCTAGGCTAAGCCTTTACAATTAAGGGTTGAATTTAGGATGGCATATTCAATCATTTGTTCTCAGAAATAATGTTTTAGGACAATCAAACAGCCACAATCGAATTATTTCTAGTACAATGATTCTTTTCGACAAGGGGGTATAGCTCAGTGGTAGAGCATTTGACTGCAGATCAAGAGGTCCCCGGTTCAAATCCGGGTGCCCCCTCTTTTTGAGTAAGCCCATTAGTTAGTCCCTGTAGTTTAAAATGTGGACGTAGTGCCTAAATTCAGAAAGCGTTTGTACATCTGGATACAGATGGGTTTGTACATCTGTTGAACAGCAGATGTTGGTAGTCAGAAAGACAATCAGAGTGGTATCTAGAAGTAATGATTAACGTAATACATTCGTTTGGGCAAATGGGCTGCAGAGTCCTGGGATTTTATAGTATTCTGTGACATTTTACTTAACATACGAACAACATACGAATACTAAAGATAGGCTATAGGTGTAGTATTTTGAGACATTTTTTACGGGCCTAAGTACTGTTGTACTACAGGAACACTATTGGGGCAATTACAGAGATAGCAGGGCTTATAACCACAGTAGTATTCTAAGTATTATATATTACTATAGAGGCAGATTATCAGTAAATTATATTAATTTTATCTAATATATAGCTTATTCGAGTAGGCCAAGGATATCAACAAAATGGCACTGCATTAAAATGATTTTTGTTGTTGTCTAGCAGCCTAATAATAACTGATGTGGTGCTTCCACAATAAATAGTGATATTTTTAGTGATATTTTGATGATATTTCGTTACTCTTTGTAAACCTAGGTGGCGCTACACAACAAACTGGTGGTTTATGGCTCATGTGATGTGATTCCTAAGGCCTGGGAACTTCTTGATTAATTCTGGGACCAACCAAAAACTGTTGCACATCTACATCCCCAACAAGTTTCACATGGTCCAGTGTTTCTGGGTTTCTGAATTGTTGATTAAAATAAATTACATGAAATGACTTAAATAATTGGACATACAGAAAAACAGCAGTTTGACTTTGCAATAGATATTTTACAGTAAGGGGGGAGAATTTGGCAAGAAGCAGGTGGTGCACATAGACTATAGATAAACCAGCAGCAGGTGTATTGTCTGTTATATCCACCAGAGGGCTCTCTGAAAAGAGATTGCATATAGCTGTTAATTTGGGTTTGGGCTTTAGAATGCTGGTTTTGTAGTTTCAATGAGTGTCAGAGGGAACAAGGAACAAATTGTTGTCATGCCAATGCCATATCAAACCAATCCAGCCTCAATATTGCCCACATTTGATTATGTATTGCATTTGGGGACCAAACCTGCATTTATGTTTTATTTATTAGAAGGGAGTCAAACTCTAACTCAAATGAACCACATTATTTCACATTATTTCCCATAATTTCAATAAATTATTTGTAGAAAAAGTAATTCTCCAGCTATCAGAATCCTTCTGGAAACACACACTCCTTATCTTTGTACTGTGGGAAAATACACCAGCTGACAAACTCCATGTAAACGTAACAGTGCAGGTCAACCTAAATAAATACATTTGGCAGCTGATCAATATATGGCTAAACTGGAAAATATCACACAACAGATAGCCCCTTTGTAACAGATACATTTTGTTAAAAGGAATATGTTAACAAGGTAATGCTTTATGTGTAAAGACTTTTTAATAAGGAGTGTGGAAGAGGTTCAATTGAATCTGGTTTCCAAGAACCTTTGTTCTAGGTAATGTCCCTGCCAATATATTGCACACAGAAGCAGTTCCAGTCCAAATTCTACAACTGACTTGCAGTATCTGGACATCATCAAACCAAGATGTCCAGATCCTAGATCCGGATAAAACTTCTGATTCTGATTCAGAATTCTTCTTCATGGTCTATGCAAGAGAATTCAGTAGCTTTCTGCTGTGTAATCGTAGTTGTGGATAACTTGTAGCATGTGTTCTCTATCTTCTGAGAATATGGAGCAATGTCTGAATAAAACTCTTTGCAGGACTCCCTATTAAAGTTTCTCTTTCTGGGTTAAAGGTGGGTGTTGTGTTTACACTATCAGGCCTGGGTATGGATCACTAGCCTCAACCTTAGTATCCAGGCTATTAGGGGTGGGCAATATAGACAATATATACATGAATTTGGCCAATGATAGAGATTTTGGGTCATATCGCCATACCGTGATAGGCTCATTGCGTCTCCACAACCATGTGAAAAAATGTTGACCTGTAGCTTCACCTTATTGATAGCACCTTTTCATTCTTACAACGAAACTGTGTAAGAGCCTATAAATTGAACAGCTACTGCCTGACACAAATGCAGCTTACCACTTCTGTGTGAATTTGAGTGTCCAATATAAACACCTCCGAACGATGACTAAACAACTGTTGTACATATTGACTTTATGCTAGGTAACCATTAAGAAACTGTTAAGCTGTAAGTTACATACCAAAGTATACCGTGATATACATAATCTACCGTCTATGGTTCAAAATATATAGCAATATAAATTTTAGACTATATCGCCCACCCCTACAGGCTATCGAGCTATTAGCCCCTTGGGATTACACTTGCACCTGCAAAACCACCATAGCCGACCCTCCATTTTAAAGTGTGTTGCGTTTCTCAGAGCTTTGCACTGGGTTCGCAGTTTTTTTTTACTTCTTATTCACTTGCACGTTTGAGTGGCTAATGGCCAACTTTGTCAGTTTGGAGATGATTCCTTTAAATTGTGCATACTCTGTTGATTTTCAATACAGTATGCAGAAATTTCACTTTCACTTTCACAAGGACTCTCTCAATCCCCAGATGACCCATGTCATCATGGAAGTGTTTCAGCACAATGGATCAGCTTCACTGTTTGTTGTCCCTGTACATCCCAACTGCCAGAGAATTACATTTAGCAGTCACTAGACAGGCTTTTATTTGTCCAAAATAAATTCCAAAAAGCTAAAGCTAAAATCTGTCTGGCCAGTGCAGCCTGACATGATGATAAAGTCCAAGTCAGATCAGTCATATGGGTTCTATGTCAGTTGCAGGGCTTTGTAGAAGGGATGGTCCTGACAGGGGTCTCCTGTAAAGTTGCAGTGCACTCAGGAAGAATTGGTTAAAAATACGTTAGACCAGTCTATTTTATTCACACTTCAGCTATCTTATTGTCAATTCCATAAATATTGGGACATAAGCACAATTCTCATATATTTTGGCTCCATACACCACCACAACAGATTTGAAATTAGATGAACAATATGTGCTTAAACTGGAGAGTTTTTCCATCCAAATCAGGTAAATGGTGCTTATTTCCAATTTGTCTAGTTTTGACCTGGCTTTGTGGCACAGAAATTGTGCAGATCTTAGACATAAAAGAGAATAGTTCTGGGTAGCATCTTGATATGTGTGCTGACAGAGTATCGCAGTGGTGTGAAACTTTGGCCCGAGGGTCATGCTACAAGTTCCTAAATGCTTTGTGCACACAAAAACACAAAATTGACATGAGAATTGTGGTTGGGCTGATTCTGAACTATACTTAGCTCTGAAGCTAATCGTGTAGACAATTTTCTTACGTGTTAGATAGAAGGTTTAACATAGCAAAGATGAGACATGTCTACCTACTGGGAGTGAGTATATATGACCCTTATAAGTTTAAGGAATCAATAGTATCCCAGTTGTTTTAGATCACTGAATGCTTTCTATAGAAAAAATAACCTGAACAGTTGCTGCCACATATATCAAATAACAAACCCAATAATTAATGATAACTAAATGGGGCATAGTGAAATGAAACTAACATTTGCAGGTTCATTATCAGGTCTTTGTTGAATCACTCTCACTCTTTTCTACTTTACTGAGATCCTGGGTGGTTTTTACAGTGGAATGTCACACACTAGAAACATTTGTTTAAACTGAATGAACATAGGAGGAAATAGCAATCATTACTGCAATGCTGACTGCAAATGATGTGTAAAATGCAAATTCAGCTGAGTGAATGACATTTTAGTGCTAGTAGGTTACATGAATTATGTGGCTGACCGTCTCATTGAGTGGCTGATAATTGCCACTTGTTTGGAACAATGCACTTAAAGTAGGTGTCTGAAGTGCCCTCAGAGGTAATACCATGTGCATAGGAATCTTTCAACACTACTAATAGTTTTCTGAGTGTAGGCTAATGAATAAAACCTTAGTGCAATGGCATCTGTTTGTATAGACAATACATGAAAGTAAAACGTGTGAATGTAAGCTATTCTGTCTGATGGGTACATTGGTCAGTTTATGTGAATGCAATGGTAGTCACCTCTTACAGATGATGTGCATGTGAATCTATAGTGTAAATTCTGTTGTCGAATACTGTGACAGGGCACATTTCAACAGCACAAGGATTTTAAACCGACAAAAGCGGACTGCATACTGTTCTTTCATTAAAAACAATCACAATAAGGGATATCTACTACCAAAAAAAACCCCAAATCAACCATATTATAAGCAAATTAACAGTCTTAGCACTGATAACATTTATTTGTACAAAAGAGTGTTTTTGCACAAAATATAATACTTTTTCGAGAAAAAAAAGAAAGGAAAAAATGAGCAACTGAAAGTAAAAACAAAAGTCTGCTTTAGCCAGCAACATGATCAAATACCCATTTTTATAATGTAAATTACATCCCTATAAATACTTCAAGTAAAATGGTTCATTGATAGCTTAATTGCAGCACCAATGGCAGACCCACAGATTTCCTGTCGATGGCCTTTCCAGCTGTGATGTCCTCTTAGTGTTTTAGTGGGCAGACCTCTCCACTGGGCCATACACTGACCCAATGGCACTCATCAATCAATATGACTGCTGGGCAGTGTCATCAGAAGTCCTGTGTTCATCATTTCCATGGGGACCCAGTTTGTTATGTAAACAATGTGGACCACTAGAACGGTGTCTCACACATACATACACACGCGCACACATACATTAATACTCAGCCGTATGCATGCACATACTCACAACTACTAATATGTAAACAAAGTCAAAATCATCTGTTTCTCTCTCACTCTCACACACACACACACACACACACACACACACACTCCTCTTGTTTCCCCACAAAAGTTCATAGGTAGGTATGGTCCACTGTCTTAAAGCTCACAGAGCCAGAAAGATATGTTGATGGCTGGCAATGTCTTTATGATGTGTAGATATAAAAGCTACGTTCCTTGAGCCTAACTGGCCACAACTCGAGACCTCATCCAGTCCAAGCTCTGCAGGAGCCTAAAGAGTCAAGAAAGAAAAGAAAAAAAAAAAAAAAAAAAAAAAAGGAACTTAGACTCATCCCCTTTAAAAAGTAATACCACTGGACATACACTGGGAAATATTGTTTAGTTTAAAGTTTAGAGAACTGAGGTAAATTTCATTAGAAATATACTGTGCATGCTGATCTTATTCCAAATGACTGACAGGGACACAAACATTTTCATACATAAAAATAGACTTACCCCTCTCCTGTGAGGGCACAGCAAGCCTGAACGTGCCAAGAATGAGTGGTGATTGAGCTGAGTGTGAGGCACTGGGAGATCTCAGCTGCTGACATGGAGTTTTTTATGTCCTGCTTGTTAGCCAAGACCAGTACTGACGCATTTTGCAGCTCCTGTGACAAGTCACATACACGAGGAATTTGAGTAAATCAGACACGTTTGATGATGTCCCAATCAACGACAAAAACAAACAAACAAAAAAAAAAACACACAGTGTTAGTGATTATGTTACCTCGTGGGCTAGCATTCGATGCAACTCCTCTTTGGTTAAAGTCAGACGCTCGCGGTCAGTACTGTCAACCACCAATATCACAATCTAACAGAAGAGAGGATTTGAAAACATAAGATTCAGTACTGGGGCACATGACCACAGCTGTAGCTACACGACTAGCATGAGAAGGGCACAATTTATCTGCCTATACATGACACACAAACATCCTAAACCACAGCGCTCTGAATTGCATAAGTTGCATATCATACCATAGATAGATAACATATCAAAGACACTGAACAGAGACTAGTACATGTTATCTTACTCAGGTACACAGTTGTGTAGACTGGGCACTTTCAATTTTAAACATGTACATAAGAAATATATTACAGCAGCCAACCTCTGTGTTGCAGTAGTAGGAGCTCCAGCTGGCTCTCAGACTCTCCTGTCCTCCGATGTCCCAGACAAGGAATCGTGTTTTCCGCACAGCTATTTCCTCAACGTTGCTGCCAATGGTCGGAGTTGTCTGAACTGCTTCCTTTGTCAAACTGGTTTGCAAGAAAGATGACTAGGTTCACGGGAGCAATGAGGTAAAATGTATTTGGACTTTAGGAACAACAAATTAGGACTAAAGTCTTACTGGTACATATATGCCACTTACAATTGATAAAGGATTGTTGTCTTTCCAGCGTTATCTAAACCCACAATGATCACCTTATGCTCTGTAAGGAAATAAAGAACATGACAAACAGAGCAAAACATCAGAGGTCAAAGTATAGGGGTCACATATGAACAGAGAGGTCTGCACCCTGCACCCTGACCCCTAATCTCCTGGTTAACCGAGCCTTACTCTGACCAAGTCATGGCTGTAAAGTGTGGTTACATAAGCGTCTCAGAGGAGAACCAAAACAGAAAATTATAGTCACGAAAGAACTATTGCGCAAACTTCACCAAATGATACAAACGCACTTAACAACCGACCTACCAGACTACTAGTACCAAAAGAAGCGTTGATACTCTGATATATATTTGGTGTGAAACTCAAGTTTCTCTAACGTTACAACAGAGCGTTTCTACAGCAGCAATCACAATTCTTTAAGGGAATCAATACTAGCTACTAACGTTAGGGAGACTTTTCTAATTGAAATCATCATTGCTTATTGTTATTGTTAGTTGGTGTGGTTACTCATACAAAACCTTTCAACATTAGCCATCTCCGCTAACTTACACAGCTTTTGAGCTAGTGGTTCGTGATCTCTTTGTGCTCTTCAACACACATCTGGTTAATGACACTTAACGTTACAAACAGTTTGAGACCAACAGTTGTCTGTTCAGCCTCAAAATCCCCGAAGACTTATTTTTTATTAATCAAAATGATTGGGAACGATCCTTATCGATACCTAAGTTTTACAAAAACGTCAAAAAAAGTCAAAATAAATTTATGGATCAGGGCGAACCGTTAGCTAAGAATTTCGCTAGCTCGATGCTCAGGCGATGTCACTATTGTTTAGAAAATAATTCTACAGGCTTATATGAAGACTAATAGTTTCCAAACAAAACTAAATTAGTTGTTGATTTATAACGTTAGAGATAAACGTCAACAGTATGTGTATACCGTTGTCCGTTTTAAAAGAGCAGCACAGAATCAACTAGGTTAAAGTTAAATAAATAAATGCAGCTAAGGTTAGCTTTTTAGCTAACGTTGATGTTACTAGACATCAGACTTACCTCTGTCTCCAAACACGGTCATCAACTTCGCAAAGAGCAGTCCCATTTTTTGCAGGCTGTTAATCAGGCTTTCTTACAGGCGGCTACCTTAACCTTACACACAGTACTAGATGCGTCGATAAGAAGATTAAAATGCTCTCTTTACGTGGATGTCGTGAGCCGCAAACTGAGGTAACGTTAGGAATGTTGCTGGATGCGACTGGCTATCCCTTTCGCTAACGTCCGTTCAGTAACACAGCGATGACAGTGAGCTAGAAAGAGAGTCAAGTAAAACAAGTCCGATATTTAAATGCGACAAAACAACTAATTTAACAACTTAATATGGGTCTTCATTCACTTAACGAAAGATGTCTACCTTTCTCTTTCCACGCACAGATGAGTGTAACAGGAGGAAACCCTGATGATTTACGTCGACCGAGTCACGGACAAGGGCGGGGTAATGGAATTCCATTGACACGAGGGGCGTTCTGAACATGACGTTTAATTAGGTTGGCGTGAAATCAACCGATCTCATTGGTCACCCACACCGGGGCGGAGCTTTTCGGTTTCAGTGTTGGTGAATATTTCTGCAACTTTGTATCTTTCTAAACTTCCGCAATTGTTACAGTAACAAAATCAGAAAGTGAAAGACACGGTGGAATTCTAGGGACTTTCTCAATTGACAATAAATGTATTACTTTTTTTGGAACTTTGGTCGAACGTGTTTTGTATTCACATGATGTACTACTTTCTGACTTGTCGATTTGAATGACCAGGATCCCGAAACATTTTGATTGACACGCATATGTATGCATTTGTGAAAGCTATGTTACAATAGGCATTCCATGTGGACACTTGTTTTCTTGAGAAATGATAACCACAGACAAGTATTGGATTCAGATGCAGTGCAATCCTTACATGCTTTCTGAATAGAATTAGGTTAAATACAAATCACTTGGCGTGTACTAGTACATTTTTGTATCCTAAAGGACATTTGTTGACTCGGAACATAGTCACAATTTTTCGCGTGTGTAGCAGACGATGCAATAAAGATAGCCCTATAGTTCATTCACACCTCATTGTTGGGCCTCTGCTTTCATTGATCAAATGGGTTACATTTACAGCACAGTAAAGAGGAAACAATGGGAGAGTTCCTTTGATAAAGTTCCATCTCTGTAAAGTGCTGGGGTGTCTCCACTGCAAGTTCACACCTCTCTGTTATTTGTCATCCAATGCATTGGAAGTCAGCAGCCCCTACCATGACTATATCCCCTGGATTTAAAAACATAAAAGCATTCTACCCCAAACTAAACCTACACAAAAGCACTAATGAGTTCAATTTGATTCAAGGAGACTTAATACACAGTGTACACAGAAATTATACACTCATTCCCACAGACGGACACAGTAATTCTGATTAAAGTTTTTAATTAAAATACGATTTTTTCACAGATCAAAAAACAAAAAGGCAGAAAAAAAGCAAAATGGAGCTACAATCAGGCACCAATGAGTACATGTTCATTTTGTTATTTTCTCTTTTTTTTTTAAACAACTGTGATGTTGCAACAATAACATTACCGTATTAGTGTATTAATATTTACTGTATCTAGGATGTTTTCTTTTTATTATTCTCAACCGATTAAATGGCAGGGCAGCAGGGGCCCACAAAAGACATTCACTGACTCGTTTCGCCACACACACACACACACACACACACACACAGACTAGTTCACACCCAACCCCCATCTAATACAGGAGTAGTCTCACATCCAGCCCTCATATACACTTCACTACCTTCATCAACAGCCTTCCTCCAAAAAGCAAAGCACCCACACGTGGCCACTATAAACCTGCATACTGCTGAGGCCTCACTGAGAGACTGCCCACAGGCCAAACAGCACGAAAGGCAGAAAGGACGAGCACATATGTTCCAGTGTTTGGCAGCTGGTGCTCGTGAGTGCGTGTCTACGTTGCATGTCAGTGTGAGTATGTATATGTGCTCACAAGAAAGACAAAAACTGTGGACAATGTGTGTGCACCTGTGTGTGTGTGTGTGTGTGTGTGTGTGTTTTTGTATGAGCCTATGTACAAGTGAGTGTCTGCCTGTATGTGATCTTCATCTCAATTCATTACATTAACATTACAAAAAGAAGCGGACTCATCCTACATCACACACACACACACACACACACACGCACACACACACATTCACGGAGATGAAAACGACAGCATACAGGATACAATTTAAGAAAAAACCCACCAAGATGGCAGGAGTGGCTTTTGCGAGACATTCTGGCACTTGTGATTAGTGATGCTGAGAAAGAGAGAGACTGACACTTTGATTAGGTGGGACACCTCGAGAGGCTGTTTACACCACTGCAGTGAGAACATAGTGGCCAGAGGGATTGCCCCAGCAACAGCAAAGAGGAGAACAATACAGTGCAATGAAGGACTACAGGGAGCAGACCACCCCAAATAGTGCCCTCTGTTGGCAGGAGGCACACACAGCAGCAAGTACACCAGATGTACAACAGATGTTTGACGGATAATAAATAAGTTTTGTGTGTACAAAATTGAACATAAGGGAATAAACTATGGTAATGTGAACTATGAACATAAAAGTGAAGTGAGAGCTAAAACCAGCAGATCGGTGCAGAAACTGAGCTGTGTCCTACAACCCAGTTTAAGACTACAGAGAGAACATTTACAGACAGCCTTCACCCGAACACACATGGAAACCGACATCCAGATAGTTTTTAGAAACACACACACACACACACACACACACACACACACACACACAAGTACCGACACCCAGACATACATGGAAGCACACTCTCACAACACCCCTAAATTCTACATCTACATTCTCTATTTGCATTAGTCCTGCTGCCTCTTAGATCCATGCAGAAATAATAAAAAATATGAAACAAAAGGCAGGGAAGAAATAAAACAAAGATCATTTTTAGAACATTTTTTTTTCCAAATGATTATGGGCTATCTGCTATCTGTACAAATGGATGCATGTTTTGTTGTATGATACAATGTGGTTTGTAAATGTGTGCGTAAGGGCAAATGTGTATGTTTGTGTGTGTGTGTGTGTGTGTGCATGCATTTTGAGAGAAAAGATAAAGTGTGTTTGTTGTTGTGTGTGTGTGTGTGTGTGTTTTTGAATGTAAGAAAAAAGAAAAACATTGAGAGTGTCTGTACACTGTAGCTCTGGCTAACGTTTGTTAACGTTTGTGACTCTATGACTGTAAACTGATTGTGGCTTGAGACTTTCTGAATGGCACAACCTATGAAAAACAAAAAAAAAAAAATGGTTTCTACCCCCCCCTCCCCAAATCTTCTTTGCCCCCTTATCCTCTCTCCCCTCTTCTTCTCTCCTCTTCTCCAGCTCCTCCAGTTCAGCGAATGTACACATCCCTGCTCCACTCCTCCTGCTTTTGGTTCCGGCTGATATTGGCTCCGCCCTCTGGAGGTGACTGGCAGTAGCGCTCCCGCAGCTTGCTCCGCCCATGGTGCTGCTGATTGGTCTGCGCCTGGGCGTGGTTGAGGTTCTCCTGGTCGGGCTCGGCCCCCTCATCCTCCCAGGAGGCCTGGCGTGGGGTTTGGTGGTGGGCCACGTGAAGGCGGGAGCGGTACGGGTCGGGCTCCTCGTACGGATCTGTTTCCATGTCAATGCAGGAGTCTCCAGCCTCTGTGTAGGCTGAGTCGCGGCTGCCCTGCGTCTCCGAGTCGAAGGTGTCCTGGCGGGACAGGGAGCGGCCGCCGCCACCCCGGCCCTGGCCGCGCGAGGAGCGGAGGTACGTCTGCTGTTGCAGTGCCTGCTTGCCACCTCCGCCACTGTCGCCCTGGTAGTCATGGAGACTGCCGCTGCCGGCCCCGCACTCTGACAGCGGTCCCTCGCGCTTCTGCTCTCCGTGCACAAGGTACGGTCCCTGCTGTGAGCCACGGCCATGCCACGCACGTCAGCAAATCAACATGCAGAGACAGACAGACAGACAGACAGAAGCAGGGGCGAGGCAGTAGTTTAGTAGAAGTTAGACTCACAGCAAACACAAACAGCTTAACAGTTATTCAGTTATTTTTGACAGCAAATAACATTCTTGTTGTTGTGGAAACATGGACCTTTATACAGAGGCACCCAAAGGGAAATAGATGGCAGGGATGAACCACAGTTGAACAGCATCTGGAACATTCCAGTGTTACTAGTGTTTAGTTATGCACTTACACGCAGAAAGACTTGCTGACTTTTCATTCCAGCAAAATGGCCCTTAGAATACCAAGATGAAAACATTAATAAATCTACTTTGCACTGATTAGACCATAAAATAGCTGAACATCTACTGACAGTTTAAGCAGAGAGGTCAGTATTTAATATCTTTGGTTTTAAGGGTGAAGTGCGCTGAACTGACTACAGTACAGAGTCCACAATTCATGATAGTACAGCAAATAATTTCATATCGCAATTGTGATATGTATGAGTAATCCCACTGCTGTCAAAACGAAAGATAATTTTCTTTGTGAAGGAACAGCCCTACCTAGAGGCAGACATAAGTCATGAGATGCAGAAAGATGTTTCAGCATTGAAATCGTAGTGAAAGAATTAGTATTAGGCTACTCTGGGCCCAATTCAAGAGCTCAATATAATCCACATAAGAGCCTAATATAGATGTAAAACCTCTGTCAATGTTTAAAGAAAATACATTTGTGAGGTTAGGATAAAAAAGTGGAGTTATTCTTTTTGAGATGTGATCCCTGTTTTAGCTTAATTGCTGTGTTATTTTAAACATGTGATGCTGCTCTAGACGAGACGTGTTGTTCTGTGAATCCAAACCAAGCGTCATGCACATGAGTGATCCATGAGGATCTCGCCACCACAGGCACAGGAAAACTGTCACCAAGGTAACCGTTGCCGTGACATATCCGAGGGAGGGAGGAGAGAGAGAAAAAACCTCTCTTCAGTGTTTGTTATGGCAAAGTAAATCAATCATGACAACGTAAACACGCATATGCTCAAATGCACAGGCAGGTGCGTGCACACACACACACTCACACACACACGCACAGACAAACCCAAAAAACTCACTCTGTGCCTAGCCACAGAATTACTGTAAAAAAACATACCCATCTCACCAATTTGTACAAAACACACACACACACACACACACGGGTCATTAGAAACCATAGCGTTAGTGTGTCGTCAAATGACGCGGTTCATTTCAGGGACAGTACCATGGCAACATGGAGGAGGACAGCGAACTGCTGTGCTGTTACCACGGCGATAAAGGACAAAGGATAATGGGGAGGGGGCAAACTTTCCACGGAGGATGCAGTGGGGATGGAGAACAGCAGTGGCGAGGGTGATGTGTCTGTGTGTGTGTGAGGGTGATCAGGTTGGGGTGGGTGGTGGCGATGCACTGTATTCGACTAGCCATCTACGACCGTTTATGAGCTGCACTGGACAGGCATTTGATTGTCTGTGCATTGCCTGCTTGTTTGTCTCAGCATTTGTGTGTGCATGTGCCAAGCATATGTGTGTGTGTGTGTGTGTGTGTGTGTGTGTGTGTGTGTGTGTGTGTGTGTGTGTGTGTGTG
>JAGFZM010005811.1:25724-43716 GCA_017657215.1 Limnothrissa miodon
TCACCCCCAGCATTCCGCATTAAACTGTTTTTAGCCAAAGCTTTCATTAACCTTACACTGCTAGCTATAGGGGCACAGCTTAGTCTATGAAGATAAATAGCTTTTTTTACACCATTAACATTTAAAACGAGACAATCAGAATTTTTAAAGTGTACAGGTACTTTATTAAAAAGACAGTACCTTCTCAGAATTTCCTGGTCGCCGCCATCTTGAAATTAAATCACGATAAGTCGATTGACGAACAGATAGGGCAGGGGAACAGATTTAAAATTATATTCTGTTGAAGTGCTTGGATTTCAGATGAAAATATATAGTGACTATCTACATGAGCACTAAAGCACCAACAAATCATGAAACTTAAAAGAGTTTGACCAAAGACCTTTATAAAGTTGTAGCTCATCAATCGACTTAACGTGATTTCATTTCAAGATTGTGGTGACCGGGAAATTCTGAGAAGGTACTGTCTTTATAAACTGTCTTTTTACTAAAGTACCTGTACACTTTCAAAATTCTCATTGTCTCGTTTTAAATGTCAGGGCTCTCATAAGTCTACCAATAAAATGTGGAGTTACTCTAAACCTTGTTAATGGTGTAAAAATAGCGATTTAGCTGCATAGGCTATGCAATGCCCCCAGTGTAGCAGTGTAAGGCTATTGAAAGCTTTGGCTAAAACGGTGTAAAATGCGGAATTATGGGGGTGACCGGAGGTCGGTATTGGATATATGTTTGTACTCGGTAACATCTTTCAGTACAGCCCAGGTCAAAATCACACAGAACTTCTCCTTTAATATGGTGATATATGCCAATGGTCTTGAAAAACAGTGCTGATAAAAGGCTTGATGTTCATATTTACCACCATAACCTACTTACACTACTGTATCTAGCCCTTACGCTCATGTCCACAATAAATAATAATTATAATAGCTTATAATAAAGCTATTTGGTTTATTGATAACTGAACTTGGTTGAGAACACCACCATCAGACAGTGCATGTTTGAGTATATGGAGAAACTTTGATGTTGATGTTGATAGTGGGACTGGAGGAGAAGTCACTTTCCACATCTTAAAAATAAAATCTCCCAGAGCCATCTGTGAGTGATGGGGCCAATGGGTCTAAGATATTGTTAGGGGAAATTAAGGGGGATCTTCAGAAATGAAAGTAATGGAAACTAGTGGCCTTTGTATTTTAAAAATAATGCATGGTTGTTTAATTAGAAACTAAATGATCATCACCACTGTGTGTGATTTCATGCACATCAGAATGATATTAAGTATCAGGGTTTGTGTTAGCACATTATATCAAATTCAGTATCCTAACAGAACCTTTATCGTGGTTTCAGATAAATCAGATATGCTGTAGTAGGTACCTCCCTAAATTTATTTTAGTTGTAGGTATACTGTCCCAGTCATTGTCATTGTTCTGTGTTGGTTTTTCATCACAATAAACACATTCATAGCCATGCAGATATCAATATAGGCCTAGTTCTCATGAGCCCCATCTCAATACATGTAAAATTGAGTTGTGTTGAAACAGGGCTAAAACAGGGCTAAAACTACTGTCATTTCGCACTTTCATTAAGGACCGTATCAATAGAGACAATAATCTCTTCATAAAGCCACAAAAATATTCCCAGACCTATTGGGACTCTGTTAAACACATACAACTACAAATACAACTTCACAGTCTCCCCATTGTCACCAAAAGGACTTATTTATACTACATAACTTATCTATAGACTAAATACTAAGTCCATCTAGAAATATATACGTCCCTGTTGAAGCTAGCGACATTAGCGAGAGACAAGACAGGTCCCTGATAGGACGGTGGGAAAGCCAGAGAGGGGCCACACAGATCATGCAAGAGGAAATGACACATAATGAGAAGGTTAGAGAGTAGAGGTCGTTGCTATGGCGACTCACCGACTTCTGTTTCTGTTTGGCCGGCCCACCTAGCATTCGTCAAACACCCCCCAAGTGTGAGTAGAACAAACAAATCAAACAGAGAGAGAGAGAGAGAAAGAGAGAGAGAGAGAGAGAGAGAGAGAGAGAGAGAGAGCACAGAACACAGAAGCACCAGGCTGTTACTGACACACTGTTAGAGCATTAGGGGGGCACTGGGAGAGGAGACCACTAACAATAACAAACATTTCAAACTGAATTATTTCCCGTGTTAATCAACTATGACAGGTGCATCAGAGGTCTAAAAGGGACAGGTCACAAGGAGATATTGGGCACTCTGAACTCCTCTCCTGGTGCTCTGAACACACACACACACACACACACACACACACACACACACACACAGGCATGCGTGAATGTCAACACACTCTCCGCACTCCACTCTTGGAAGCACGCTGGCAACTGAGTCAGGGGTGAATTAGCAGAGGTGGGTGGGTTAGTTTGGAGACGTGGGACGCTCAGCGGCAAAGCTCTCTTTCTCTTTCTTTCTTTTCCTCAGCTTCCTCACCGCCACCCCCACAGCGGCTGGCGAAGAGAGGTGAGGGCGTGGCGGGGTTGGGTGGCGTGGGCAGGCAGGCAGGCGTTGTGCCGTGTTGCCGTGGTTACCTTCTTAAAGAAGGGCAGGCGGGGGATGTTGGCCTGAGGGGAGGTGACACTACCAGCCCCGCCCTTGTGGTCGCCCCGGGCGTCGGCCATCGGCTCCGCCTCCTCCACCTCTAGATCCAACGCATCATCATAGAGCCCCGCGGAGAAATCAGCTACTGAGAGGGGGGGCACCAGGGTGAGAGCGGGGAGGAAAGAGAGGGAGACAGACACAGGAAGACAGACAGACAGAGACAGAGAGAGAGAAGAAAAGAGCGAAAGAAAGAAAGAGCGAGAGAAAGAGAAAAAAGAGAGAGAAAAGCGGAAGAGTTGACAGTAAAGAGAGATGAGCCAGCAAAAAAGAAAAAAAGGTGCACAGCAAAGTGTGTGTGTGGATGCACAGAGAGAAAGAAAAAGAGAGGGGAAGAGACATGAGAAACACAGGATGTTGCAAAGGACAGAAGGAGAAGGGAGGAAAGGGTAGAGGGAGAAAGAAAGAGAGAGAAAGAAAGTAGACGAGTGATGTTCAGTCGTTCAGACATGGAGTAGAATGGAGAGACCAAGAAGCAGCTGAGCAGATGAAAAAACGCTGATACAAGCTGAAGGATGAGAGAAGCAAAGATAAGAATTATTATGTGAGGTCTCTCTAAGTAGGGAGGGAGGAGAGGAGGGGAGGACTGCACCGTGGGACTGACTGACTCAAACAGAGCAGAGAGGAGCAGGTAGCTGCAGAGCCAACAGATCCAGGGAACGAGAGCAAGGACCTCCAGCGCTGAGGGCAGTGGGAAGGGGGAATGTCGCTTCACGGAGGGGAATGTTGCTTTGGATGTGTGGGCTGTTCACATGTGTGTATAAATGATGTGTAGAAATCCAAATATATGATGCACAAATATTTGGATTTCCATTTTTTCATGGTCGGTATATAGCCGATTCTTTCCAATCCAAAGTAATGATATTTTTAGACATTTATTAGGCATATGTGCAAAAAAACTATTTGGAGAAATAGTAGCATTATATTTTTGTTTAACTGTACGGCTGCAAGCTACACTTGCAGATTGAGGAGCAAATAGGAGGTAGTTGGACTCCTGGCAGTTCAATCGAGTGGAGAGGACTATTCTATCTCTGTCTCTATTCTGGACTAGAAGGGAAAAAAGAGGGAAAGAAATCTGCACATCCACGAATTTAGCCCATAGGTCATAACTATGGGATACAGTTCATCTGAAAAAAAGTGTGTGTTGTGTGTGTGTGTGTGTGTGTTTCTGTGTTGAGTACACCCCCTCAACATTAATCATTTTCATTCAGAAACATAGGGACCTTTGCATCTTCCAATAACCTCTCTGGGCTTAACGGAAACAAACAAAAGTACATGCAAACATTTTCTTTCTGAGGTGTTTTGCGTGTCAGTTTTCCAAAATCTATGCAGGCTCAGCACAGTAACCATGACAGCAGACATGTCAGGAAGTCCACCCCTGTCTCCCATCTTACCTGTTCCAGGTGGGGTGGGCCTCCGAGTTCCTGAGGCAACATCCAGACTAGAGCTTCCGCCCGATTTACTGCAAGCACAAGAGAGAGAGAAGGGAATATTTCATACTTCTTAGAACTATGACTCCAAGCCACATTCTGACGAGTCAACAGAAAAGGTTAAAAGAGTTATGTTATATTTTCAAGCTGTCTAAAATGCAGCTTTTGCATTCATTAGAACCGTAAAAGAAAATGTCATTTTAAGAGAGTTCGGCTGTCTCTGATTGGTCTAATACTAATGATGTCATATCAATATGGTTGTTACTATGCAATATTTAGCTATTTCTAGGTCAATTGGGGGGGGGGGTAGGCTAAGAAAAACAGATAGTGGCAATTTACAAATCCATCCTTCATCCATCCTTTTGACCAGCTAATCTTTCCATCCTATCGGACTGGCTATCCAGTGAGCTAGAAAACTGTGGCCAGTGTTCCCAAGGCTGTGATGGGTAGGTGTGATGCTCCTTATGTGCCTTTAACAGAGTGAACATTTGGTGCTTGTCTGGTTACTGCTGAAATAGGCCTGAGTCCCAGTGAGTGGGACGGTGGGGGAGATTCATACATGCAGTCCAAGGCTGCCCAGCTGGTAAATCACTGAGCTTATTTTGACATGGACACTCTCGACACCGTGCCTAACTGGAAATAATTTTTAAAAAATCCTGGAGCGGTGATTGGCTGAGAGAAAAGCGGGGCGAGGTGGTAATTGGCTCTCACCTGGAGCTGAGGCGGTTCTGTCGCATTCTCTGTTCCTGGAGCAGTCGAGTGTTCTCAAGCTTCACAGGGCTGGGGATGAAGCCCACCTCACAGCCCTCCTTCACCAGACGCCCGATCCACCAGTCATTATTGTATTTCTGTTCATGAACACACACACACACACACACACACACACACATAAAAAATATTAATAATTAGTATTAGTAGTAGTATCTGTGCTGTTTGTGTACCCTATAGGTAGTAATAAATGCATACAAGTGACTATCTGAATATGTAGTATGTGTACATAAAAAAATATATAAAAATGGCAGTGTGGACCTCTTTAATATGCAAGAAGTCTTTGGCTTCAAATGAGATGGCCATGCCCTGAACTGGGACGTCATCGTTTGGACCCGGGTTGTAGCCCACATTAGTTCTCACGGCAAAGGCAACAGGCTTAGTCTGGGGAGAGAGAGAGCAAACATGGCTATTAGTAGGCTCTTATCCAAATACAGACTAATACAAGAATAAAATAGGGAATGGCCAATGATGGTTGAACAACAATCAATCCAAAAAGGATGAGAGTTGAAGAAAAGAGTATGGAGAAACAACAGCCACAGCACATAGTCTATTGTGAGAGATCTTCACAAAAATAGAAGCATACTCTATGAAGACACTTATGCGCACCACATAGCAAGACCAAAAACACAGAAGCCTTTTAAAGCAGGGCTAAGCAACGTTCTGTTTTTTTCTCTCAGGAGCTCCCTCTAAAGACCGTTGTATTGCATTGTATTGCACTGCATTCTATTGGAGGCGGACCACTGCTGTTGAACATTGCAAATGCTGTATCTACCGTTTTAGGCCACAGTGGCGCATTCTACACCGTTCGTATGCTGTGTAATGACTCATGTTAGCATCTAAACAGTATGAAACGGATGAATTAACTGAAAAATGTTGCTTAGTGTGCCTTTAACCCATAAGACCTGACCTGAGCTGGTGAAGTAACTACATCAAGAGAACTGCTACAGTAGTAAGAGAGGAAGGAAGTCTAGCATTCTTTTTTAAGTGTTCTCAATATTCTTCTAACTCTCATCTAACTACATCAAGTGACTGACTAGATCCAAGGTGCAGACCGCGACATGAAGTATATTGTTGTACTGCCAGAGGGAACATTGTCTAAGCATTTGAATTGTCTAAGCATTTGCTTCATAGACTTGCCAAAATGGCTAAAAAAGGCTATTCACCTGGTCAGTGTCTGTTTCTTACAGTGTCTGTTTGTTTCTAGTGTTGTGTTTAGTGTGTAGCACACAGATTAGCAGCCAGGGGAGCAATACACAAACTACTTCATATTCTCCTCCCAAACATGCACCGAGTGAGCGGCGCGGCGCGGCCTCAGACCTTGGCTTTCTCGAGGGTGGCCAGAGCCTGCCTGTCAGCCTCCTTCCTCAGAGCCTCAGGGTCCTCTTCCAGAGACACGTCCGAGTCCGACGGACGGCTGGTGTACGAGTCTGCGGAACCCTGGGATGAACAGAGACAGCCGGACGGAGATAGGAAGAGAGAAGGGGGGGATATAACAGGAAAAAAGTGAGAAGAAAAAGATTTGACACTCACTCGACTGTGAATTGGCAAACTGGGAGACTGATCCGTGTGAAAACCACATTACACCTCTTTCGACTGGAAACCCGACGGAGAGGGAATGGGAAGATTCTGGCTTTAAGTATGATATTTGTTGTTCAGATTTTAAAGATTTCGCATGTGTTTCAATATGAACATGAACAAAATTAAGTGTGTGTGTATGTGTGTGTGCGCGCATGTGTGTGTGTGCGAGTGTGTATGTGTGTTTAGAATGCACCTGGCATGAGGACACACTCCCTTAAATAAACTCCTCTGCTTCAGTGGGGCCATTTATTACACACACACACACACACACACACACACATACACACACACTCCCAGAGTGAGAGAGTAACTAAGGAAGAGCATGGAGTATGCAAGTAGTTTTCAGTGGTTCACAGAAGTTTGAGTGAGTATTACATATCCCATTTATATAACCACTGTACAGATCCCTGGTCTTTTGGAGTTCACATGCCCCTGTTTTCAGGTGTTAGACACATTCTTTGTCTGTGGGAGGTGAAGACAAGCATGTGGACAGCTGAGTGGAAGAATGAGTCACCAGAGAGAGAGAGAGAGAGAGAGAGAGAGAGAGAGAGAGGTGAGAGCAAGATCTAAATAGAGGTGAGAATGAGCCATGGTGGAATTTGCTGTTAGAAATGAGAAAAAAAATATCACTGAAAAAGACAAATTAACACACACACACTCTCTCTCTGTCTGTCTTAAATATGCACACACACACACACACACACACACACACACACAGATTTCCATGTGTACACTAGCTCTTGCCTTCTCTGACTACAGTGTTAACTGGTAATGCATGGGTCCATGACAATGCGTGTGGAGTTCCCCTCCCTCAGAGAGTGCGTCAGGGACGTTCACAATCCCACACAAACATTTCCTCCTAAGCTTTTAACGAATATCTATATTCTATCTGCGTGACACATGTAAAGCCGCAGAGCGCTTGTATAGATTTCCCCCCACCCTTCCCAACCCACCTCAGCTCAGGATAATATTTGCTGATTGATTTCTGCGGAGAGGGAACATTGGCAGATAATTACAATGGCATTCACAAATGCACTACCATTTCTTCACTCTTTCCTATACTGCTGAAACTAGACACTCCAGGGCCCTGTGGCTTGTGTCCATCAACACACACACACACACACACGGTGGATGTATTGTGTTGACATGCTTGGGCCTCCTTCATTTTGTTACAGCACTCATCCCATAGGTCTGCCGTCACCACTCAGATAAGACTACTCATCATAGATGAGGTGCCTACTTACACACACACACACACACACAAACACACACACACACACACACACACACACACACACACACACACAGTGTATGCAAGCCTATCTGATGCTATTTATAACCATTGATCGTACTGTTCTTTTTCAGAATATTTCAACCTGTTCTTGCAGGTCATCATGAAGATGGATCTAAAGTAACAGGATTTTTAATGATACAAAAATGAAAAGACCTTTTAATCATTTAATCATTTTTGGCCACAATATGCCAAAATGGCCAAGGCACAGCAACAGAATTTAATGAAACATCCTTGATTTTACAGCAAAAAAAGCCTAGCACCATGTTGTCCAGATCACTTTTACTATGATTTCAATGTGATACACGTTAAATACAAATGAACGCAAAGCTACATTTAAGACAACTCAAAAGATATTATTCCACAAGAACTAGGCTACACATTTATGCTACTGGAACACCTCAGATTTATTCTTTGTCAGACATTAGCTCTTATTGAATACACAATATTACACCATAGGAAATAGAGAATTCCAGAGAAAATGCTAGAAAATGCCAATATGTACATTAATTTAGACAGATCCAGTCACTACCCATTTTGAAGAGTACATTCTGAGGGTTGTTACCTCCCAGCATTGCAGCATCAAGCCATAGCTAAACAGTATTCAAAGGGAAGCAAGTGGGACTACAGCAGTGGTTCCCAACATTTTTTTGCTGGGCCCCCCTCTGATAGATTTTTTTGCGCTGTTTATTTCACACATTATAATGAATATAAACCTCAGCCCATTATATGGGTCAAATCTCAACCATATTTTTCAAATTAAAGTGGACTGCCATCAACTGTGCTGCTTCATCCTTTGCTTTGTGTTTACGTGGGAGCTGCGTCAAGAATTTGTCCATTTTATGCTAGTCGTGTCATTTAGTTTAGCCTTCTGTATTTGCATTCATTCATTCTTCCCGCCCCCTGCGCCCCCCCCCCTGCATTTGCTCTGCGTCCCCTCTAGAGGTCCCGCCCCCCAGTTTGGGTACCACTGGTCTACAGTAAAGAAGGTTTCTGCTGGTTCTGCTGGTTTGATGACTCATGCTGTAGAAAGACAGATACATGTATTCCTTCCACAATAGTCCACAATAAGAGACCTAGCTTGGTTAAGACACAATGCAGTAACTAGACTGGTGGGTGTTTACCTGGACCAGTGAATCCAATCTGTAAAGACTTATTCATGCTATTTCTAAGTACTGAATTGAAGGAAGTAAAATGGTTCAGTATTGTTGACTAGAGACTTACAATGATGGAATTGTTGTAGGATGCAATTGTATTAGACATGGAAATAATAATGATGCTTTGCACAGGAAACACTTTGGAAAGATGGCATGAGAAAAATGCTCCAGTGCTTAACGCTTACACAAGCTGAGGTCTGCTCACGACTAAATGGACCAGACCAACACTTTGATTTCCCCTGTCTCAATTACCTATGGTTGGGAAAGTAAAACCAATTATTCGCCAGCCAACTCGCTTCAGAGTCATTTGTTGCATAGCAGCAGCATGGCCGGCACGCCCTGTTGCCTAGGCAACACAGACTCTGCTGCTTTTCAACAAAGATGCACAACTCCCACAAGGCATATGATTTATAATTCAGCGTCGCCATCAAACTTCATCTGTGTGTTTTTGTGTTTCTTCCCCCCTACACAACACCCAGAGCCTCTCTGTCAGATGACTGTGTGTGGCTGGATAGATATCAACAGTGTCATAGTAACCAAGCTTGGAAGAAAGGAAGAGAGGAAAAGAGGAATGGTATGGAGAGAAGAGAGGAGAAGAAAGAAAAGAAAGAGGAGGGAATAGAGAAGAAGAGGAGATCAGGGAGGGAAAGAGTGGAGATGGCAGGAGGAAGGAAGAGAGGGGGAGAGGAGAGGAGAGAATGAGAGGAGAGGATAGGAGGAGAAAAAAGAAGAGAGGAGAGAAGAGACAGAGTGGAGGAATAGAGAGAAGTGCAGGAGAGGAAGAGAGGAGAGAAGAGGAGAAGAGAAGAGAAGTGCAGGAGAGGTTTAAAAAGAAGTGCGTGGGAGAGGTGGAGAGGAGACACAAAGGGAGGAGGCAAGTCAGAGTACAGTGTGTACTCACACACACACACACACACACACACACACACACACACACACACACACATCTACACACAGGGCCCTTACACACTATTCTATTCGTTTTGATTGAAATAAATAGACAGTTCTTTGCTGTGGGTTTCTCTACGCAAATGTGTGTATTAGAGGGAAAAAGTACTGTATGTGTACGTGCGTGTGTGTGTGTCAGTGAGACTTCAGGTGTGTGTGTGTGTGTCTGTGTGTGTTTGTGTGCGCATGTGAGTGTAGTTGACACTCTATAATTATCCCCCTGTGTGGCTGATTGGCTCTCTACAGCTCAATCAGGTAAGTGATGAGTTCACACCTGCACAGCCGAAGAGAGAGAGAGAGAGAGAGAGAAGAGAGAGAGAAAGAAATGGGAGAGAGAGGATGACAGAAAGAAAAGGACCATGTTTCATTAAAACGTGAGAAAATGAGTTAACTTTGCCTCTGTGACAGTGTGTGTGCGTGTTGTAGTTTAACACCATTTTGAACATCTAAGGAATTAAAATGAATAAAAGTTTAGAGAACAAATAACACTACAATGAATTATGTCTCAATTCAGTATAAATACTTTATTAAAAAATTGTTGTGGAAGTACCTTATTATATTTAACAGCGTGTGTGTGTGTGTGTGTGTGTGTGTATCTCAGAGCTGAAAGTTTGAAACACTGGCAACTACAAGCTGAACTAAACAGGGAGGTTCCATGGTTGACTGGGTCATTTAGTGTGAGTGGCACGGAGGCCCCTAAGCCAGGGGCCCCTACAGTCACAGCCTATATGCCACTCAAAGCCATGCAGCCACATCAAACCCCAGGATTGGAGACAGTTATATGATTTGAGGTCTTATCACCTAGCCCTAATCATAATAAATATCTATTTCAGTCAATATCCAAAACCATACCGTGAGTTCAGTTTGGCCATATTGCCCAACACTACTCATGACAGAAACCCTGTTGAAAAAGAGTCTGCAAACAACACATACTGTATATTCTGTGCTGAAGATGTAAAGATTAAACAATTTATGCAATAATAAGTGTTGTGAGAAACAAAATATTGGACTATATATACTATTTTTGTGAATATCATGATTAATGACAATATCCAGTATATTAATAATTAGAGGTTGTTTTAGTGATGGCAGCGCACAATGGCAGCTTACTAGACATTTCTCACATAAATGGGCAAGGTGAAGCTATCTCCACAACTACCTTGACCGAAGGCTTTCTTTTTCTTTAAGCTAATACTGTGATTTACTTTTAAATTCATTTCACTACAAGCTTTAGATTAGTATATGTATGTGACAAATAAACTCAGTTTGGAGTTTGGAGATGTCATAAAAGAGAAGAAGAGAGGAAAGATAGAGAGACAAGAGATAGATAGATAGATAGATAGATAGATAGAGAGAAAGAGAGAGAGAGAGAGAGAGAGAGAGAGACAGAGAGAGAGAGAAAGAGAGTTAGTGAGGAGAGAGAAGCGAGAGAAAGAGGAGAGAGCACACGGCTCCTTGAGGCATCTTGGTACAGTGCCATCTGATGTAAGCAACTGCTCTTCTGAGTACAATACCTTCAGTTATATCCCCACACAAAGCCAAAACCATCAGCTTTTGTCTTTACTATTTGTGTGAATGTACAGTATGTGTGTGGTGTTTATTGTGTCTGTGTGTCTGATTGTGGGTATGTGTATCTTTGTGAGTCTTTGTGATTGGACAAAAAGGACGGAATCCATATCCCTACACAGCTACTCAGAATGCAACCAATCACGGAGCAGCTGCACATCTAAAACTGGTTGGAAAAGTGACTAGGCAAAAGGCTACATGGTAAAATAACATGGATCCCACTGGTGTCTTAGCAGCAGAACATGGCCCTGGGCTTTCATTCCGTAGGGTCAGCTCAGCATGCTGAAAAACACCTTTCAACTGATCTGAACATGTAAAAAAGTACACTAAAGAACTGGTGTTCCTTTTAATAGCAAACTATTACACTTCATCAAAAAACTGAGACAATTCACACAAAAATCATAATTTACACAAATGGGTCACACACTGTTTGATATGTGGAATGTCAAAAGTATGTGTAGACCTCATCTGCTTGTCTGAATTGATCCAATATGAGACCTTTTGGAAGGCCTCTCTGTTTTTGTAATTATCTTACAGATACAACTCATTTCACTACAGGGTGACAGCAATTCCAAATATCTGATTCTCCTGCCAAGTTCTCACCCAACACCACTAACACCACGACATGTCAAACATTACAATTCACACACTTATAAACCTAACAAAAGGGAAAATGTGTAATTTCCCCAAAGGCAATTTAAATCACAACAACCAAATGTGTAATGATAATAATTTAGACCACAAAGAAACAATAAAAAAATAAAACCTCCAGAGGGGCAGGGAGTACTCTGGTTAACTCCGACCCAAAGAGGGAGCTTTAAGTCGGGGGAGAGGACAGTCTCAGGCCCCCTGATCTACCCTGGAGGGCTAATTAAAACTCAACAGCTCTCGGCAGCTGCCCAGCCCAAAATGGAGAGAGAGAGAGTGTAGAGGGAGAGAGAGAGAGAGAGTACAGGAGAAAGAGAGAGGGAGAGATGGCAGAGAGGAGAAAAAGAGTTCATGGAGAGAGAGAGAGAAAAAGAGAGAGGAAACAGGCTACTTGAAGTTTTGGTAAACGTCCTAGTAAGCAAAGCAAGGCATAACTTCTGTCTCTGTGTACACAGTCTAGTGCCAGAGCACTCCACAGCAAAGCAAAACATGCAGCAGACTACACCAGTTCTTCTTTTTTCTAGATCTTTCTTACCACAGGTCTGTGAATCGTCTCCATGGCACACACACTCCTCGCCACGGCAAGCCGGGGGCTGACAGCGTAGTCCACACAAAGTCAAAGTGTGTGTGTGTGTGTGTGTGCAGTGTGTGTATGGGTGAGTGAGTGAGTAAGTGAGAGAGAGAGAGAGCGAGAGAGAGATGAGGGTGTATGTGTGTGACTGGTGTAAACGTATGTGTGTCACAGGAGTCTAAGTCTGTGTGTGTGTGTGTGTGTGTGTGTGTGTGTGTATGTGTGTGAATGTGTGTGTGAGAGAGTTTGTGTGTAGAGAAAAAGAGCGATACAGAGAAAGAAAGAGAGAAAGAGAGAGAGAGAGAGAGAGAGAGAAAGAGAGAGAGAGTTCCTACTGTAAGTGTGTGTGAGAATGGACGCCTGCACTGCTTACCTAAGCCACCCCTTGCGCCCCCGTGTCTCCCCCACCCATTAAGAAGCTGCCTCCTGAACCGGGCCAGAGAGACTGGGGTGGGGTGGGGGGCGGTGGGGTCTGATGAGGGGTAAGAGGGGGGAGGTCAGGTTGCAGGACTTGTGCTACATATGCAGGCCAGGGGGTTAAATTTAGCGGTGGCAGGGCCCTGCCCCACTCCCCCCCTCCCCTCTCCCAGTGTGCCCAAACCCTTACTGTATATTTAGCTCTGGGCTCGGGGAGCGAGGGTGGAGGGGGTTGAGGGGGTGGAGGGGGTGGAGGGGGTGTTTGTGTGTGGGGGTGGGTCGGGGGGGGGGGGTCTAGGGAATTCAGCCGTCAGCCCAGCAGGGACAGTCAGCCCTGGGCTAAGCACACAAGAATCTCAACAACCTCCATTTCCCAAACGCTGTCTGATGTCCCATTCCCCAAAGGAACGCCCACACATTCATGTCCGCAAAACACAACACATACTCTCTCTCTCTCTCTCTCTCTCTCTCTCTGTCTATACCTCTCTCTCTTTTTATAACACACATAAAGATGTTTATACCTGAAAACATTTTACACAGTATAACACATCATACAATTTACGGTATTGACACATATATACAGTCAGTATGCAGTGGTTACACAGAACTCATATATTATATATATTTGTGTGTGCGCACACACACACCTACACCCACTCAACACTCACTTACTCACTCTGTCACACACACACACACACACACACACCTCCTGCTCAGTAGCTGAGCTCTTGGGATTGGCGCCTCCACTGGAGTGTAGAGAGCACAGACGTAAACAGCCGCTTACTCCGCCAGCAGAGGGCCTCCTCTCACCTGCCCAACGGCCCGTCACCCTGGCAACCAAAGCCTTGGCCACCTCCTTTCACTGCTCTCTTTCAATGTCTCCCTTTTTTTCCTCTCTCTCTGCCTTCTTTTTTTCTGTCTTTCTTTCCTTCATTCTTTCGTCCTTCCTCTCGCGCCACTCTAAACTGTCTATGAATCTAAAGTAGGCTGCGTGCGTCTCCAGCCCTCTCCGCCCGTGTCCACCCGCCCCCCCTCTCTGTGACCAGCACTCACTCATCAGGAGAAACAGATTGTGCCCGATGAGTGAGTCAACCATTGTACCCGTCACATTATTCCATCACTGTACCGAGACACACAGACACACACACACACACACACACAGACACACACACACACACACACAGAGTAAATGACCTGAATGAAATGACAGTGTGGCGTGGTTTGTAGAGCTTTTGCTGCAATTGGCCTCATGGAACTGTAATGGCAGTAGGATGGTAGCACATGAAACCAAATAAAAGCACAAGTAAGCAGAACAGTAGTACTGGTGCTCAGATCGTATAAAAAAGAAACATGTTAGAAACATCCAGAAAACAAACATGGTGAGATGAATAAGTATTTCCCTCCAGTGCCACTAACAGTTCAACGGCCTCCCAAGACCCGATATGAGCATGAAAGCCTAAGGAATATAATAAAATAAACGTATAATATAAACGTAGACATGGGGAAATAGCTGCAATAATAATAATGCTTTTTGAGACGGATCAGAGAAAACAGGTTTTTTTTTTTCACTGGATGTTTGTCTGCTTTGAACCAGGGATTATGCCAGAGGAGGAAATCATTTTTTGTGCCTATTTCATCGTGAGGCCTTGTGGGTCTCCTCCACAAAATGAGGGGCAAATTATAATCTTATCATAAACACACACAATCAGATATGCGCTGCTTTTCGGTGTCTGTGTAAACAAACGTCCAAAAAAGCTGGCCGGGCTCTGCTAGGCAAGCTGGCCTCTCTCGCCCGCGTGCGTTCGTTTTCAGCAGCGTTCCTGTTGACTCATTCTGTACACTAGACTCTTCCAGCTACAGACGTTTTTATTAATGCTGTGGCTTTTGCTGGTTTGTATGTGTGTGATTGTGTATGTGAGAAAAAAAGCTGAAAGCATATTAAAATTTGTGTGTGTGTGTATTTATATGTGTGTGTGAGTCTGTACGTGTGTCTGACAGAGCGCAGTCCGTAAACAGAGATGCTAATCCATTTAGTATTCCCACTTTTTTCTATTTACACTGTGTTATTGTACACATTCTCCCTCCCTCTCTCTCTCTCTCTCTTCATTGAGCACATAGACGCACATGCAAACGCACACACACACACACACACACACACACACACCTCGCCCTTTCCTCCTTTGCTATATGGTATGGGAACATTCAGGGGCCCTGTCACCATGGAAACCAGGCCAATATGCTGCCTTGTGTGTGTGTCTGTGTGCGTGTGTGTGTGTTTGTGTGCACATGTATGTGTTTAGATGGTCATGCGTAGGTGTGTGTGAGACTGAGACTGAACCAGTTTGCTGGATGTTGAGCTTTGTGAGTAGGCAGACACTCTCTTCCAGAAATCCAGCAGAACACAAATATCACTCCTCATTCCTCAACAACCAGCCGTTTAACCAGTCAACAGCACACTCACACAAATATTAACATTTTCTTTCAAGAAACATTTTAAATAAAAAAACAAAAACAATTAAATTCCCAGTCGATCATCCAATAACCCTAATACAAGTCACTAAGCCCACTAAGTCAATTATTAACCTATATTTTGTCGCTTCACCAGGCTAATTCCTCAGAAGGTGGCCATTTTGGCTTGGTTTCAAAAGAGACCCTGCTGCCACAGCGGTGTCAGGGGAAACCCAAGCCTAAGCTGCGGAAGTGCCTGGGTCCTGGCCACGCCTAGAGCAGCTGCACTCTGCTTACTCTGCATGAGAGCCCCGTAGAGGAGGGCCAATAAGCTTTAAAGCCCGTCGCAGGGGTTAAACTCCCTGCGTTCTGAAGCGCAGGGGGAGGCATTTTAACGTGACACCCATTACAGAGCGGGTAAATGTCAGGCAGCAGGGGTGAGGATGGAAGACAGCGAAGAGGAAGGACACGTTTCGCTGTGGAACGGGCATCCGGTTTGAAATGTCACGTCAACACAAGAGTCATGCATCCGGGGGTGACAATCCCAACTAGGAGGAGGCTATTGTGGCTCCCATCCCACTGGCCTGAATATTCAGAGACCCCCTACATCCTTTCCCTGTAGACCAGCCGAGGACCTCTGATGCCTTCAGACCAGTGCTGCCCATTTGGATGGCATGAAGCTACACCTCCTCATGTCATGTGTGCACCTCCGCTCCACACATCCTACTCTCCTCCTGCAGCTTTCCCAGAATGCATTTAGCCCAAGAGCTCAAAGATCTCTCTAATGTGACCTCGCTCTGTACCTATTACTGTCAACCCTTTGGGTCAATCTTCTTTCCTGCTATTTCTTAATAACTAAGGCTTGTTCTACATATCAACACTAAGCAGTGGCAGCAGAAACTCTACACAGCAAACTTCAATACAGACTAGGGTTGCAAAATTCCGGGAATTTTCAAAGTTGGAAACTTTCCATGGGAATTAACGGGAATTTATGGGAATTTATGGGAATTAACGGGAATAAATTGGAAAAAAATGGGAATTATCTCAACTAAAGGTCAGGGACATAAAGACAGTTGGTAGAAAATAATATTTTAGCAGTCTTGGCTAAAACTATGAGATGTGATATGCATAAAGTTGAGTAGCCTATAATTTGCTATTCTTCAATCACAGGGGCATAACACACTTAATGCAGGGCTATTGAGGCCGCACCTCCTATACGCATTGTGCATCCTCCCATCACATCTCAATGATTTCTAGAATTATGGACTTTTAAAGCAACCTTTATGAGCCACATACAGTCACTGATACAGACACGCTACACATTTGAGGACTACAAACAGTCAAGTTATGATGATATAACTTAGATGATATTTGTTCTAAAATGTTAGATTTTAGCTAGCCCAATCAAAATATAGATTGCTAGCTCACTGGTAAGGCAGATATGTTAAAGGTAAGCTAGCTAGCACCTTTGTATTAAAGAAGTTAGCTTATCATGGTGCTAGATAGCACAAAATGTGCTGTTTCTTCTGCGTCCTGCTAAGCAGTTTTACATAACCACACCTGATTTCATACATCATTTAAATGTTTTGATAGCCCTTTCCATTTGTTCAGTTTACAATCAACATATTTAACAGGAAAAATGCTATATTTTTAATTTAATTGTATATTTTTTGCAAAAATGTCTTATGACAAAATATGTTGTTGGTATATGAGTCATATGGTCTATGTTTCTTAAAGGTGCTCTAAGCGATGTGACGCGTTTTTAGGACTAAAACATTTGTTGTTACATACAGCAAACATCTCCTCACAATCTGCTAGCTGCCTGTCCCCTGAACACACTGTAAAAAAACGTGGTCTCTGTAGACAGCCCAGGCTCCACAAACGGCTAAAAAACACAGTGGGCAAACCTAGCATATCAAACGAAATGAAACATAACAAACATTGTTCCAGCCAATAAACGACAAGAAGGATTTGGAGGAGGGGTTGGGTGGGGGTTAGTGCGCGTGAGTCTTTCAGGAGGCATGGGAGGGAGGGGGAGGAGGGAGGTATCCTCCGTTTTGTTTGACAATACTTCGAACGTCAACAAGAAGTGACATCAAACACAATCGCTTAGAGCGCCTTTTTTTTTTTTTATTGCAAACAAGTAGACAGTTACAAAGACAAAAAACATAGGTAGACAAAAACACAGTACAATGACGTACAAGTACAGGACACATTAAACTATAAACGATAACAGAATACTCACAAAAGGCTAGACAGTGCTGCTTAAATGCTCACAGAGAGGAATATATGTGTGTGGGGAGGGGGGGGGGGGGGGGTTTCTTGGAGATGGGCCGGGGGTTGCTAGTAGTTTGGGAATTGAGTTCAGTGTGTCGTGATTGAGTGAATATGTGCAATATTGGATTAATGTTGGGGTTAGGAGACAGAGGCTGGAAGGGTTGATATGAGAGAGAGGTTTAATTATATATCTAATTATTTATTATTTATTTATTTATTTATTTATTTCCTTCCTCCCTCCCTCCACCCCCCCCCCC
>JAGFZM010005812.1:0-20707 GCA_017657215.1 Limnothrissa miodon
CATCCGCCACTGAATGAATGGAGAAGGAATGTAAACAAAGAGAGGGCACAGTTGGAAAGGGAGGAGTGCTTTCAAGCCTTCCCGTTGATTAGAGGAATAGAGAGAATACAAAGAACGCATGACGGCACAAGAAGGAGGGCGAGAGTTTACAGGTTGGGATCACCTTGCATCAGCAAAGAGGAGTGTTTATAAACACAACAGTGTACGGCTACAGGAATAGACAGGGGGCACTAGTGTGTGTGTGTCTTTGTGTGTGTGTGTGTGTGTGTGTGTGTGTGTGCACGTGTGTGTGAGAAAGAACCTCACCTGACTCTGCATTTTGCTTTGTTGTTTCAGACGAAGGTTCTCAGGGGTATCAGCAACACTGGTGAATGATGTCTTGGGATAGTGTCTGTAAAAACCACAACCAACAACAAGTTAAACACACAGCATGAGCACACACTCTCTCTCTCTCTCTCACTCACTCACACACACACACACACACACACACACACACCTAGACCAACATGTAACCAGCAAAAACGACAACCTAACTGTGTTGTTCCATCCCAACCCCCCACTGTGGGCCCAGGGTCTGAGCCAGTGCTGTGACAACACTCACTGACCCTCACTGAACCCGTCACCAGCATGAGTGACAGCAGAGTGGCACACATGCAGCTCTACACCTCTGTGTGCAGATGCGTCAATGTTTGCTTTCAGATACTGCTACAGCTCTTGGATGCTACTACTACTACTATTACCATACAGTTGATACTAGTGACTAGGGATGCGTATTGTATGGATTTCTGGGTTCCAAAACCAGTAGCAGTACTGCTTATCCCTGATCTGATCTTGTTTCTTATCGTTATTTCACACTGTAGTAAACAACAAGGACGTTATAGATATTGGCCTCTATTCACATTCACAATGTAAAGCCAACAGTATAACTGTAAAATCACACACACACACACACACACAAAACATTCATGTTATGCCAAAAGTTCATACAGTAGGCCTAGTATTTGGAATTTGGACTTTGATTCTATTAGGCCTATTTACTTTCCAAAAAAGTTGATATACTTCAGTCGTAGGCTAAATTGGCCAAATGTAACCTGCTATTATGTAAAAATACCAAATCCAGTGAGGAAATACAGTACAGTTGCTTGTGTTTTTCTCTTTAACCACGGTCTAGCCGCATATTTCACAACGATTTTGGCCATTTTACTAAGTGAGGTCCAAAGTGTTTTAGTCTTTGCTGAAGCCACACTGCTGAACGTCCCACTCACTTCCTTCCTTCCGTGTGCTACCCGCCATCTCCACAGCTTTCAAAATCAGACGCATGTCATCAATTTATACATGAAGTTAATCACTCCGCTGTCACACAAACAAGGACTTGAGAGATTGCAGACACAGTAGAATGAAACTACATAAAGTGCCACTAGCAGCAACCTTTTCAGGGTGAGCACGGGGAGGAAAGAGAATCCTGGCTTGGGCACACTTAATTTCAATACACGCAAATTCAAACCTCAGTACGCAAAAGTTTAATCCTCTTTTTTTCAGACTTCCCCCACAGCCACTCCACCAGTCCAGTGAAGTAAGGGGAGAGGGAAGGGACAAATGGCAGTTAAGGTTGATAGACATATCACCAATCAATCCGTTTGATGGGTTGTTTGCAATAATTGATGTTACATTGTGTTTTTTCAGTCCTATTCACTCCATTTGACTGACAAAGGGGATTCAAAACATAGTTTCTGTAGTGATAGAAATCTAATTGATGATATACATGCCTTTTAAACAGCAGTTATTGCTGTTCCAAGTATTTCTCTAGCAACCAAGGGTACAACTAGTTAAGAGTATATTTGAACCACTTAAAAAGACATTAGGGGAGGGGAGTAGACAGAATTCTCCATTAGGGTGTCATGGGAAAACATAATGCCCCCGCCCATACTACACACACACACACACACACACACACACACACACAAAGACCCCCTCCCAATCACACACCAACACCTTATTGGCCCCAAGACATTTTTTATCTTAAGGCAAATAATTGTATTTCCAGTCAAGCGTGTGTGCGTATGTGTGTGTGTTTGTGCATGGGACTGATGTCCACACACACTCTAACCCATTTCCTTTCTTATGTAGTCTCCCGGGGAAGCAGCAACACAATGAGCTCAATCTAAAATTGTCTGAGGCACTACATCCCCCAGCATGCCTGTGGGCACCAGGAGACCTCAATATCTTCATCCAAATCACAAGTAACCCACTTAGCACTACAGCATTTCTACCATTGGAAGCCCTGGCACAGTGTGTAGGGGCAGCATATGTTCCACCACGCCGGGAAAACGGGGGAGAAGGGGTCGACGCAACCAAACAATATGGTAGTACTCTTAGGCCAACTCACAACAAAGCCTCATTAGACATTAATTGGAGTCCAAACACATGTGCACTTGTACACGGCAGGTGTAGTCCGATGCTCTAAACAGCGCCTGGGGAGCCAGGTGTCAACCGGGTACAGCAGCCTACTGTACCGGAGGGAGACTCCAGAGAGATAGACGAGAGGAGCGAGAGAGGCTGGGAGTTCAGTCCCGTAGAAGCGGCTCAAGTCTTCTGGCACGCGGCCGGATTAGGAATGATGGCTGGACTGGGGGTGGAGGTGTGGTACGGTGCTAGCAGGGGGCTTCCTTTTGTGGGACCCGATGAGTCCCAAAAGAGCTGAATAGGTCTACGCACGTGCTTGGAAATGCTGACAATGGATCATAGCAGCTGGAAGTTGAGGGAGATTCCGGAGATCAGTGCACATGTCTACGGAAGTGTGTGTGTGTGGGTGTTTGTGCGAGAGAGGGGGGGGGAGGGAAGAAAGGGTTCCGCCTTTTATGTCATTGCAGAAAATCTTACGGAATTTTCCCTCCCTTCCTGACCTTCTTTTAAGGACCATAGTGAGTGAGGGTGTGTAAACGAGTGTGCATGCATGCGTGTAACTGGGAGAATCTCACAATGCAACTTTATTTTTTTTAAAAAAGACAAGGTACAAAGTGCATGAGAGAAAAAGAAAGCAAGCATTAACAATAACACAAGAGAGGAGACAGAGTGTGAGAGAGTGTGTGAGCTGGGTGTGAGAAGGAGTGAAATCTAACACTCCACTCCTGTATTAAATCACGTCCTAAGTCTTACACAATTACACCACTAAAACACATTCAAACGGCCCACAGCATTCGATTGGAAAGCAAGCGTGCGAAACAGAGAGGGAGGGAGAAAAAAAAGAAAGAGAGAGACAGACAAGAATAAAGAGAATAAGGTCGTAAAGAATAAAAACCATGAGCAACTCATATTCAGCACCAACACTGAACACATAGACACAGAGGGATATGTTGGGGCTTGGGAGGGTGTGTGTGTGTGTGTGTGGGGGGGGGGGTGACACTTACGCATTACAGTAGGGTTTCTTGTCGAAGCCTTTGTAGTTCTTCATGTTAAGAGTCATTTTGCAGACCTCGCAACTGAAGCATCCTTTATGCCAGTACTGAAAGAAAAAGACGGCTGATGTCAGTGACCACAAGACTTTTTGCAACACTCTCTCACTCACACATTCATTCAATTAGAACTACATGGTGGGCTAGATGGGGTTTTGAGTGCCTAGTGAGTGTACACACACACACACACACACACACACTACTTATTCATATCAGTGAGAGACAGGGCAGACTTTTCACTAACAAAGAATGCATATGCACGTGTGTGTGGTAGGCTACCCGGTGCCTGTGCGGTTTGCAATGAGGGTTGCTCTTTTGCCTTTGAGTCTGAGGATTTTTCTTTGTGGGCTTCTTTGTGGGAAACTAAGCACTAAACAGGAGAGGAACTTTGAGCCCTTATCTGCTCCAGAGTCAACATTGACTCTCAGACACACTCCACTGTACTGACCTGACCCGCTACCCTACATTCCAGGCCCCGAGTCCTTTGTTTGCCTCCAAGGTGAACAATGAAAGGGCCACTTCTAAATGCCCAAGCCTTCTTATGCGTGCCAACAGGGTCATTAAAAGAATGCATCTGTTCCACTGACTGGCATTGCAATTTGGGAACTGTCTGAGTGGTCCTTTATCTCAGAGTGGAACCTGGATCGTTCCACAGATCACTGAAGCTACAAGCCCAGAGCACAGACGTAAACAAGAGTGTATAGCGCTCTCTCTCTCTCTCTCTCTCTCTCTCTTTGCCCGCCATACAGTACACTGTGATGGCCGAGATGTGGGAGGGTGGGCCAGACAGTGATAAAAGCTGCCCGAATGACAAACTGTCTATCCAGCAACTGCAGCTTACCACCCAGCCGCCGAGGAGAGCCAGGGAGATGGAAAGCTAAATCTGGAGCAACCACAAATCTTTCGCTTTCAAAATAAAGGCAATGGTGCTTTCATGCAGAAGTGCAGTATGGATGCGTGCACTCACTGAGCAAAACCCTTGAGTGTGTGCATTCCAAATGGGTTATGGCCGGACAGAGGCCACTCTTGCCACAGGCAGCGGTGCTAATCATCTGTAATGTCATCGGATCCATGGAGGAGAGTGAGACAAATGTGGGGCTGAGGACACCATGAGGGAGTGGAAGTGAAAGGGAATCAACAGTAGGGAAACGGCATCAGTATTCAATGGGTGCCGAATGGGCTTTGGCGCTAAACCCCAGAGCCACAACATGTTTACCTCCACTCTGACTTCAGCTTATGCAGGAATGTGCAGGGTGAACACACACACACACACACACACACACACACACACACACACACACACCTTAATGGCAGCAAAGCAGATCGTCCATGACCAAGCACCAAGCCTGCTGTCTGCAACCCACCATAACTGAGTCTGTCCTGAAATGAGTGGTGGCCTACCCTAACTGTTCACTTAAAGGGAGAGAGAATGAATGTGTGTGTGTGTGTGTGTGTGTGTGTGTGTGTGTGTGAGAGAGAGAGAGAGAGAGAGAGAGAGAGAGTTTGTCTGACAGACAGGGGACAGGAGCATTGAGGTGGAATGAAAGAATGATGCCAGGCCCACTTCCCTTTTTCATCATTATATCCCCTCTCCATTTTCTCTTCATTTGTCCCTTTTTGTATCTCTCCATCCTGCCTTTCTACATTCCCAATTCAACCTACAGCTATATTCTACACTAGTCACTTTGTTTTCTTGCCAGTCTAATTTCATTCATTCTGTTTGGCATCTTTTTCTCTCAACTGCGTACTTATGCGCTTAGGGTGAGTGCGTGTGTGTGCAAGTTAACCTCTGTGTGAGGCAGCCTCTGGCCACCAGGTGTGTGTGTGTGCGTGTGTGTGTGTGTGTGTGTGTGTGTGTGTGTGTGTGTGTGTGTCTGAGTGCACATGCAGCTTGGGAGGTTTATTTAAAATGGGCGTTCACCAAAAATGCACATACACAAACACACACAGGCTCCCTAATGATTAACTAACTAGTCAGTCTCTAACACCCTACACCACCACCGCCCCTTTCATTAACATATCAGATGACCTATAAGTAACAGAAATAAGAGATTAGAGCCTAGGTTTCATACAGTTTAAACCGGCATGGCACAAATAATGGGTTGGCCTCTGCAGCGCTGCCTTTATTATTTACTGATAAGGTCCCTCCGTCTCAGCCACGCCGTCTCTGTGTCATCGATTTTCTGAGCGCGCACTTAAGAGCCATAAAACGCATCATCACTTGATAGTAGCCCCTCTGCCCTCCTCTCGCACACATCCACACATTCAGACATAAACACAATAACATTAGCAGACCCCACCCTTCTACAGACTGGGGGGATTAACCCATCCCATCATTCTATGCAATTCCCAAACATTACACATCACGTGTGTTTGACAGGAAGGGATGTTGTGAAGGAATCTTGGACGGTATGTTGACATTATTATCAGTTAGTATGATCACAACTCTTTCATGTCTAATGTCTCTGACAAACGTGAAAAAACAATGAATGAAAAAATAACAATGAATGAAAAAATAATCTCATCGGCGAACAGGTAAATGAACTAAATGCCATTCTGCTGAAGTACAGCCTTCGCGCACATTCCGATATAGACTGTCTACCACATTTTCGCTTTTAAGCAGATCAAATCATTGATGTAAAACTTCTCCAGGTAACTAGACACAGCTCGCTTTTTACATCAAAGGGCCAGGCTCGAAAAAGACAGGTGACCGAACTTCACAAGTAGTGATAAGCATGACAGAAGATCTCACGTTATCTCACGTTGCCCAAATGTGTAAAAGACAATAGTCAAATTAGGGCACTATATTTGCTTACACGCGAATGTGAGGTTAAGAAGAATATGTAATCACCTTGCTGAATGATTCGGCCTACGTGGTCAACATCAGTTGAAATACAGCGCCAGCGTTAGTGGCTAGCCAATCTGTTTGGGTTGAGGCTAACGTTAGCTCAATTGCTGGTCACTGGTTACCCCCTACTTCCCAGTAAGATTGTGCGTTCAATCTTCGTCTAAACCACTATTTAAATTTTACACCCCAGAGACCAAATCAGCTACACCGAAGAAAGAGCCACGGGTAGGTCTCCTTTGAATCCATCCATTGTATGCGAGTCTGACACGTCAGATCTCGCACCACGCCATGTTAGTCCTGGCCACACACACACACTTACCCTCGCTGTGTCATTAACACAGGTAACGCTAGCTTAGGAGAAAAGATGCAACCTCAAACGAACGCGCTAAAAACAAAGAAACTGGCTGTTTTCCTTGCCAAGATGGGCGGCAGATAGACACTGTAACGCTAGCCACAAGTTTCCATAGTACCGACTCTCCTGGTGAATAACCTGCTTGTTCTGCTGCCAGCTTGCGATTCTCTTGTTTTCATCGCGTGTAGTTACCTTGATTTATTTTACTTCTTATTACTGCTACGACCCCTTTCTAAATGGGATAGAAGATACCAACCCAAAGATAAACTAAATCTTAACACGAAGGAGTACACAACAGCTAGTGTTAGCATGTATTTTAGTTGCTAGCTAGTAGCTTACCTTGTCCAGACAATTCACTTTTTCCGTGGGGTACACGACTTTGTTACATCTGCCACACAACGGATTCATGGTTGAAATCGTTCGCAAGATCCCGAGTAAAACTAATAGCCTTGATATTTACATACACATCAAATAAAATGGAAAAGAATCAGATTCTCTTATGGATGATGATTAATTTTTCCGGTGGCTGTTGATGTTCTTCCACCGCTGGCTGTCAGAGCACGGATTTCAGACGCGGAAAGCGCGAGCACGCGCGTCTGTGGTTTGTGACGCGCGCACGACCAAAGCAAATCGAGGGCGGTCTATTTTGACAATCGGGATTTGAACATTAACGACGTCTAAAACACGTTTCTTTAAAGTAACATATAGGTCTACCCCGGTGAACGCGTGTACAGAATTTGCCTGCTTGAGGTTGGACACTTCAGTTGTAAGGCCAAGAATCCCTTCACACAGGCAAAGGAATGCGGAAGTTCGATGTGTGTAGGTAGCATCGATCTGATTCTGCCCCCGTCTTTTCTGTAAAATTTAAAAATGCCAACTTCACTGAACCACACGACACATTAAACATGCAAGAAATGATCTAACTAAAAAAAAATATTATGAAACCGTTTATGCTAGGTCTATGTGAATTCTGTTGCCCAATGCGGTAACAGGCTATGTGCTATTAGAGAGACAAATTAGCCTAGGCTAAGCCTTTACAATTAAGGGTTGAATTTAGGATGGCATATTCAATCATTTGTTCTCAGAAATAATGTTTTAGGACAATCAAACAGCCACAATCGAATTACTCCTAGTACAATGGTTCTTTTGGATAAGGGGGTATAGCTCAGTGGTAGAGCATTTGACTGCAGATCAAGAGGTCCCCGGTTCAAATCCGGGTGCCCCCTCTTTTTGAGTAAGCCCATTAGTTAGTCCCTGTAGTTTAAAATGTGGACGTAGTGCCTAAATTCAGAAAGCGTTTGTACATCTGGATACAGATGGGTTTGTACATCTGTTGAACAGCAGATGTTGGTAGTCAGAAAGACAATCAGAGTGGTATCGTGAAGTAACGATTAACGTAATACATTCGTTTGGGCAAATGGGCTGCAGAGTCCTGGGATTTTATAGTATTCTGTGACATTTTACTTAACATACGAACAACATACGAATACTAAAGATAGGCTATAGGTGTAGTATTTTGAGACATTTTTTACGGGCCTAAGTACTGTTGTACTACAGGAACACTATTGGGGCAATTACAGAGATAGCAGGGCTTATAACCACAGTAGTATTCTAAGTATTATATATTACTATAGAGGCAGACTGTCAGTAAATGATATTAATTTTATCTAATATATAGCTTATTCGAGTAGGCCAAGGATATCAACAAAATGGCACTGCATTAAAATGATTTTTGTTGTTGTCTAGCAGCCTAATAATAACTGATGTGGTGCTTCCACAATAAATAGTGATATTTTTAGTGATATTTTGATGATATTTCGTTACTCTTTGTAAACCTAGGTGGCGCTACACAACAAATTGGTGGTTTATGGCTCATGTGATGTGATTCCTAAGGCCTGGGAACTTCTTGAGTAATTCTGGGACCAACCAAAAACTGTTGCACATCTACATCCCCAACAAGTTTCACATGGTCCAGTGTTTCTGGGCTTCTGAATTGTTGATTAAAATAAATTACATGAAATGACTTAAATAATTGGACATACAGAAAAACAGCAGTTTGACTTTGCAATAGATATTTTACAGTAAGGGGGGAGAATTTGGCAAGAAGCAGGTGGTGCACATAGACTATAGATAAACCAGCAGCAGGTGTATTGTCTGTTATATCCACCAGAGGGCTCTCTGAAAAGAGATTGCATATAGCTGTTAATTTGGGTTTGGGCTTTAGAATGCTGGTTTTGTAGTTTCAATGAGTGTCAGAGGGAACAAGGAACAAATTGTTGTCATGCCAATGCCATATCAAACCAATCCAGCCTCAATATTGCCCACATTTGATTATGTATTGCATTTGGGGACCAAACCTGCATTTATGTTTTATTTATTAGAAGGGAGTCAAACTCTAACGCAAATGAACCACATTATTTCACATTATTTTCCATAATTTCAATAAATTATTTGTAGAAAAAGTAATTCTCCAGCTATCAGAATCCTTCTGGAAACACACACTCCTTATCTTTGTACAGTGGGAAAATACACCAGCTGACAAATTCCATGTAAACGTAACAGTGCAGGTCAACCTAAATAAATACATTTGGCAGCTGATCGATATATGGCTAAACTGGAAAATATCACACAACAGATAGCCCCTTTGTAACAGATACATTTTGTTAAAAGGAATATGTTAACAAGGTAATGCTTTATGTGTAAAGACTTTTTAATAAGGAGTGTGGAAGAGGTTCAATTGAATCTGGTTTCCAAGAACCTTTGTTCTAGGTAATGTCCCTGCCAATATATTGCACACAGAAGCAGTTCCAGTCCAAATTCTACAACTGACTTGCAGTATCTGGACATCATCAAACCAAAATGTCCAGATCCTAGATCCGGATAAAACTTCTGATTCTGATTCAGAATTCTTCTTCATGGTCTATGCAAGAGAATTCAGTAGCTTTCTGCTGTGTAATCGTAGTTGTGGATAACTTGTAGCATGTGTTCTCTATCTTCTGAAAATATGGAGCAATGTCTGAATAAAACTCTTTGCAGGACTCCCTATTAAAGTTTCTCTTTCTGGGTTCAAGGTGGGTGTTGTGTTTACACTATCAGGCCTGGGTATGGATCACTAGCCTCAACCTTAGTATCCAGGCTATTAGGGGTGGGCAATATAGACAATATATACATGAATTTGGCCAATGATAGAGATTTTGGGTCATATCGCCATACCGTGATAGGCTCATTGCGTCTCCACAACCATGTGAAAAAATGTTGACCTGTAGCTTCACCTTATTGATAGCACCTTTTCATTCTTACAACGAAACTGTGTAAGAGCCTATAAATTGAACAGCTACTGCCTGACACAAATGCAGCTTACCACTTCTGTGTGAATTTGAGTGTCCAATATAAACACCTCCGAACGATGACTAAACAACTGTTGTACATATTGACTTTATGCTAGGTAACCATTAAGAAACTGTTAAGCTGTAAGTTACATACCAAAGTATACCGTGATATATATAATCTACCGTCTATGGTTCAAAATATATAGCAATATAAATTTTAGACTATATCGCCCACCCCTACAGGCTATCGAGCTATTAGCCCCTTGGGATTACACTTGCACCTGCAAAACCACCATAGCCGACCCTCCATTTTAAAGTGTGTTGCGTTTCTCAGAGCTTTGCACTGGGTTCGCAGTTTTTTTTGCTTCTTATTCACTTGCACGTTTGAGTGGCTAATGGCCAACTTTGTCAGTTTGGAGATGATTCCTTTAAATTGTGCATACTCTGTTGATTTTCAATACAGTATGCAGAAATTTCACTTTCACTTTCACAAGGACTCTCTCAATCCCCAGATGACCCATGTCATCATGGAAGTGTTTCAGCACAATGGATCAGCTTCACTGTTTGTTGTCCCTGTACATCCCAACTGCCAGAGAATTACATTTAGCAGTCACTAGACAGGCTTTTATTTGTCCAAAATAAATTCCAAAAAGCCAAAGCTAAAATCTGTCTGGCCAGTGCAGCCTGACATGATGATAAAGTCCAAGTCAGATCAGTCATATGGGTTCTATGTCAGTTGCAGGGCTTTGTAGAAGGGATGGTCCTGACGGGGGTCTCCTGTAAAGTTGCAGTGCACTCAGGAAGAATTGGTTAAAAATACGTTAGACCAGTCTATTTTATTCACACTTCAGCTATCTTCTTGTCAATTCCATAAATATTGGGACATAAGCACAATTCTCATATTTTTTGGCTCCATACACCACCACAACAGATTTGAAATTAGATGAACAATATGTGCTTAAACTGGAGAGTTTTTCCATCCAAATCAGGTAAATGGTGCTTATTTCCAATTTGTCTAGTTTTGACCTGGCTTTGTGGCACAGAAATTGTGCAGATCTTAGACATAAAAGACAATAGTTCTGGGTAGCATCTTGATATGTGTGCTGACAGAGTATCGCAGTGGTGTGAAACTTTGGCCCGAGGGTCATGCTACAAGTTCCTAAATGCTTTGTGCACACAAAAACACAAAATTGACATGAGAATTGTGGTTGGGCTGATTCTGAACTATACTTAGCTCTGAAGCTAATCGTGTAGACAATTTTCTTACGTGTTAGATAGAAGGTTTAACATAGCAAAGATGAGACATGTCTACCTACTGGGAGTGAGTATATATGACCCTTATAAGTTTAAGGAATCAATAGTATCCCAGTTGTTTTAGATCACTGAATGCTTTCTATAGAAAAAATAACCTGAACAGTTGCTGCCACATATATCAAATAACAAACCCAATAACTAATGATAACTAAATGGGGCATAGTGAAATGAAACTAACATTTGCAGGTTCATTATCAGGTCTTTGTTGAATCACTCTCACTCTTTTCTACTTTACTGAGATCCTGGGTGGTTTTTACACTAGAAACATTTGTTTAAACTGAATGAACACAGGAGGAAATAGCAATCATTACTGCAATGCTGACTGCAAATGATGTGTAAAATGCAAATTCAGCTGAGTGAATGACATTTTAGTGCTAGTAGGTTACATGAATTATGTGGCTGACCGTCTCATTGAGTGGCTGATAATTGCCACTTGTTTGGAACAATGCACTTAAAGTAGGTGTCTGAAGTGCCCTCAGAGGTAATACCATGTGCATAGGAATCTTTCAACACTACTAATAGTTTTCTGAGTGTAGGCTAATGAATAAAACCTTAGTGCAATGGCATCTGTTTGTATAGACAATACATGAAAGTAAAACGTGTGAATGTAAGCTATTCTGTCTGATGGGTACATTGGTCAGTTTATGTGAATGCAATGGTAGTCACCTCTTACAGATGATGTGCATGTGAATCTATAGTGTAAATTCTGTTGTCGAATACTGTGACAGGGCACATTTCAACAGCACAAGGATTTTAAACCGACAAAAGCGGACTGCATACTGTTCTTTCATTAAAAACAATCACAATAAGGGATATCTACTACCAAAAAAAACCCCAAATCAACCATATTATAAGCAAATTAACAGTCTTAGCACTGATAACATTTATTTGTACAAAAGAGTGTTTTTGCACAAAATATAATACTTTTTCGAGAAAAAAAAGAAAGGAAAAAATGAGCAACTGAAAGTAAAAACAAAAGTCTGCTTTAGCCAGCAACATGATCAAATACCCATTTTTATAATGTAAATTACATCCCTATAAATACTTCAAGTAAAATGGTTCATTGATAGCTTAATTGCAGCACCAATGGCAGACCCACAGATTTCCTGTCGATGGCCTTTCCAGCTGTGATGTCCTCTTAGTGTTTTAGTGGGCAGACCTCTCCACTGGGCCATACACTGACCCAATGGCACTCATCAATCAATATGACTGCTGGGCAGTGTCATCAGAAGTCCTGTGTTCATCATTTCCATGGGGACCCAGTTTGTTATGTAAACAATGTGGACCACTAGAACGGTGTCTCACACATACATACACACGCGCACACATACATTAATACTCAGCCGTATGCATGCACATACTCACAACTACTAATATGTAAACAAGTCAAAATCATCTGTTTCTCTCTCACTCTCACACACACACACACACACACACACACACACACACACACTCCTCTTGTTTCCCCACAAAAGTTCATAGGTAGGTATGGTCCACTGTCTTAAAGCTCACAGAGCCAGAAAGAGATATGTTGATGGCTGGCAATGTCTTTATGATGTGTAGATATAAAAGCTACGTTCCTTGAGCCTAACTGGCCACAACTCGAGACCTCATCCAGTCCAAGCTCTGCAGGAGCCTAAAGAGTCAAGAAAGAAAATAAAAAAAAAAAAAAAAAAAAAAAAGGAACTTAGACTCATCCCCTTTAAAAAGTAATACCACTGGACATACACTGGGAAATATTGTTTAGTTTAAAGTTTAGAGAACTGAGGTAAATTTCATTAGAAATATACTGTGCATGCTGATCTTATTCCAAATGACTGACAGGGACACAAACATTTTCATACATAAAAATAGACTTACCCCTCTCCTGTGAGGGCACAGCAAGCCTGAACGTGCCAAGAATGAGTGGTGATTGAGCTGAGTGTGAGGCACTGGGAGATCTCAGCTGCTGACATGGAGTTTTTTATGTCCTGCTTGTTAGCCAAGACCAGTACTGACGCATTTTGCAGCTCCTGTGACAAGTCACATACACGAGGAATTTGAGTAAATCAGACACGTTTGATGATGTCCCAATCAACGACAAAAACAAACAAACAAAAAAAAAACACACAGTGTTAGTGATTATGTTACCTCGTGGGCTAGCATTCGATGCAACTCCTCTTTGGTTAAAGTCAGACGCTCGCGGTCAGTACTGTCAACCACCAATATCACAATCTAACAGAAGAGAGGATTTGAAAACATAAGATTCAGTACTGGGGCACATGACCACAGCTGTAGCTACACGACTAGCATGAGAAGGGCACAATTTATCTGCCTATACATGACACACAAACATCCTAAACCACAGCGCTCTGAATTGCATAAGTTGCATATCATACCATAGATAGATAACATATCAAAGACACTGAACAGAGACTAGTACATGTTATCTTACTCAGGTACACAGTTGTGTAGACTGGGCACTTTCAATTTTAAACATGTACATAAGAAATATATTACAGCAGCCAACCTCTGTGTTGCAGTAGTAGGAGCTCCAGCTGGCTCTCAGACTCTCCTGTCCTCCGATGTCCCAGACAAGGAATCGTGTTTTCCGCACAGCTATTTCCTCAACGTTGCTGCCAATGGTCGGAGTTGTCTGAACTGCTTCCTTTGTCAAACTGGTTTGCAAGAAAGATGACTAGGTTCAAGGGAGCAATGAGGTAAAATGTATTTGGACTTTAGGAACAACAAATTAGGACTAAAGTCTTACTGGTACATATATGCCACTTACAATTGATAAAGGATTGTTGTCTTTCCAGCGTTATCTAAACCCACAATGATCACCTTATGCTCTGTAAGGAAATAAAGAACATGACAAACATAGCAAAACATCAGAGGTCAAAGTATAGGGGTCACATATGAACAGAGAGGTCTGCACCCTGCACCCTGACCCCTAATCTCCTGGTTAACGAGCCTTACTCTGACCAAGTCATGGCTGTAAAGTGTGGTTACATAAGCGTCTCAGAGGAGAACCAAAACAGAAAATTATAGTCACGAAAGAACTATTGCGCAAACTTCACCAAATGATACAAACGCACTTAACAACCGACCTACCAGACTACTAGTACCAAAAGAAGCGTTGATACTCTGATATATATTTGGTGTGAAACTCAAGTTTCTCTAACGTTACAACAGAGCGTTTCTACAGCAGCAATCACAATTCTTTAAGGGAATCAATACTAGCTACTAACGTTAGGGAGACTTTTCTAATTGAAATCATCATTGCTTATTGTTATTGTTAGTTGGTGTGGTTACTCATACAAAACCTTTCAACATTAGCCATCTCCGCTAACTTACACAGCTTTTGAGCTAGTGGTTCGTGATCTCTTTGTGCTCTTCAACACACATCTGGTTAATGACACTTAACGTTACAAACAGTTTGAGACCAACAGTTGTCTGTTCAGCCTCAAAATCCCCGAAGACTTATTTTTTATTAATCAAAATGATTGGGAACGATCCTTATCGATACCTAAGTTTTACAAAAACGTCAAAAAAAGTCAAAATAAATTTATGGATCAGGGCGAACCGTTAGCTAAGAATTTCGCTAGCTCGATGCTCAGGCGATGTCACTATTGTTTAGAAAATAATTCTACAGGCTTATATGAAGACTAATAGTTTCCAAACAAAACTAAATTAGTTGTTGATTTATAACGTTAGAGATAAACGTCAACAGTATGTGTATACCGTTGTCCGTTTTAAAAGAGCAGCACAGAATCAACTAGGTTAAAGTTAAATAAATAAATGCAGCTAAGGTTAGCTTTTTAGCTAACGTTGATGTTACTAGACATCAGACTTACCTCTGTCTCCAAACACGGTCATCAACTTCGCAAAAAGCAGTCCCATTTTTTGCAGGCTGTTAATCAGGCTTTCTTACAGGCGGCTACCTTAACCTTACACACAGTACTAGAAGCGTAGATAAGAAGATTAAAATGCTCTCTTTACGTGGATGTCGTGAGCCGCAAACTGAGGTAACGTTAGGAATGTTGCTGGATGCGACTGGCTATCCCTTTCGCTAACGTCCGTTCAGTAACACAGCGATGACAGTGAGCTAGAAAGAGAGTCAAGTAAAACAAGTCCGATATTTAAATGCGACAAAACAACTAATTTAACAACTTAATATGGGTCTTCATTCACTTAACGAAAGATGTCTACCTTTCTCTTTCCACGCACAGATGAGTGTAACAGGAGGAAACCCTGATGATTTACGTCGACCGAGTCACGGACAAGGGCGGGGTAATGGAATTCCATTGACACGAGGGGCGTTCTGAACATGACGTTTAATTAGGTTGGCGTGAAATCAACCGATCTCATTGGTCACCCACACCGGGGCGGAGCTTTTCGGTTTCAGTGTTGGTGAATATTTCTGCAACTTTGTATCTTTCTAAACTTCCGCAATTGTTACAGTAACAAAATCAGAAAGTGAAAGACACGGTGGAATTCTAGGGACTTTCTCAATTGACAATAAATTTATTACTTTTTTTGGAACTTTGGTCGAACGTGTTTTGTATTCACATGATGTACTACTTTCTGACTTGTTGATTTGAATGACCAGGATCCCGAAACATTTTGATTGACACGCATATATATGCATTTGTGAAAGCTATGTTACAATAGGCATTCCATGTGGACACTTGTTTTCTTGAGAAATGATAACCACAGACAAGTATTGGATTCAGATGCAGTGCAATCCTTACATGCTTTCTGAATAGAATTAGGTTAAATACAAATCACCTGGCATGTACTAGTACATTTTTGTGTCCTAAAGGACATTTGTTGACTCTGAACATAGTCACAATTTTTCGTGTGTGTAGCAGACGATGCAATAAAGATAGCCCTTTAGTTCATTCACACCTCATTGTTGGGCCTCTGCTTTCATTGATCAAATGGGTTACATTTACAGCACAGTAAAGAGGAAACAATGGGAGAGTTCCTTTGATAAAGTTCCATCTCTGTAAAGTGCTGGGGTGTCTCCACTGCAAGTTCACACCTCTCTGTTATTTGTCATCCAATGCATTGGATGTCAGCAGCCCCTACCATGACTATATCTCCTGGATTTAAAAACATAAAAGCATTCTACCCCAAACTAAACCTACACAAAAGCACTAATGAGTTCAATTTGATTCAAGGAGACTTAATACACAGTGTACACAGAAATTATACACTCATTCCCACAGACGGACACAGTAATTCTGATTAAAGTTTTTAATTAAAATACGATTTTTTCACAGATCAAAAAACAAAAAGGCAGAAAAAAAGCAAAATGGAGCTACAATCAGGCACCAATGAGTACATGTTCATTTTGTTATTTTCTCTTTTTTTTTTAAACAACTGTGATGTTGCAACAATAACATTACCGTATTAGTGTATTAATATTTACTGTATCTAGGATGTTTTCTTTTTATTATTCTCAACCGATTAAATGGCAGGGCAGCAGGGGCCCACAAAAGACATTCACTGACTCGTTTCGCCACACACACACACACACACACACACACACAGACTAGTTCACACCCAACCCCCATCTAATACAGGAGTAGTCTCACATCCAGCCCTCATATACACTTCACTACCTTCATCAACAGCCTTCCTCCAAAAAGCAAAGCACCCACACGTGGCCACTATAAACCTGCATACTGCTGAGGCCTCACTGAGAGACTGCCCACAGGCCAAACAGCACGAAAGGCAGAAAGGACGAGCACATATGTTCCAGTGTTTGGCAGCTGGTGCTCGTGAGTGCGTGTCTACGTTGCATGTCAGTGTGAGTATGTATATGTGCTCACAAGAAAGACAAAAACTGTGGACAATGTGTGTGCACCTGTGTGTGTGTGTGTGTGTGTGTGTGTGTTTTTGTATGAGCCTATGTACAAGTGAGTGTCTGCCTGTATGTGATCTTCATCTCAATTCATTACATTAACATTACAAAAAGAAGCGGACTCATCCTACATCACACACACACACACACACACACACGCACACACACACATTCACGGAGATGAAAACGACAGCATACAGGATACAATTTAAGAAAAAACCCACCAAGATGGCAGGAGTGGCTTTTGCGAGACATTCTGGCACTTGTGATTAGTGATGCTGAGAAAGAGAGAGACTGACACTTTGATTAGGTGGGACACCTCGAGAGGCTGTTTACACCACTGCAGTGAGAACATAGTGGCCAGAGGGATTGCCCCAGCAACAGCAAAGAGGAGAACAATACAGTGCAATGAAGGACTACAGGGAGCAGACCACCCCAAATAGTGCCCTCTGTTGGCAGGAGGCACACACAGCAGCAAGTACACCAGATGTACAACAGATGTTTGACGGATAATAAATAAGTTTTGTGTGTACAAAATTGAACATAAGGGAATAAACTATGGTAATGTGAACTATGAACATAAAAGTGAAGTGAGAGCTAAAACCAGCAGATCGGTGCAGAAACTGAGCTGTGTCCTACAACCCAGTTTAAGACTACAGAGAGAACATTTACAGACAGCCTTCACCCGAACACACATGGAAACCGACATCCAGATAGTTTTTAGAAACACACACACACACACACACACACACACACACACACACACAAGTACCGACACCCAGACATACATGGAAGCACACTCTCACAACACCCCTAAATTCTACATCTACATTCTCTATTTGCATTAGTCCTGCTGCCTCTTAGATCCATGCAGAAATAATAAAAAATATGAAACAAAAGGCAGGGAAGAAATAAAACAAAGATGCAGCTAAACCAACATTTTTTTTTCAAATGATTATGGGCTATCTGCTATCTGTACAAATGGATGCATGTTTTGTTGTATGATACAATGTGGTTTGTAAATGTGTGCGTAAGGGCAAATGTGTATGTTTGTGTGTGTGTGTGTGTGTGTGCATGCATTTTGAGAGAAAAGATAAAGTGTGTTTGTTGTTGTGTGTGTGTGTGTGTGTGTTTTTGAATGTAAGAAAAAAGAAAAACATTGAGAGTGTCTGTACACTGTAGCTCTGGCTAACGTTTGTTAACGTTTGTGACTCTATGACTGTAAACTGATTGTGGCTTGAGACTTTCTGAATGGCACAACCTATGAAAAACAAAAAAAAAAAAATGGTTTCTACCCCCCCCTCCCCAAATCTTCTTTGCCCCCTTATCCTCTCTCCCCTCTTCTTCTCTCCTCTTCTCCAGCTCCTCCAGTTCAGCGAATGTACACATCCCTGCTCCACTCCTCCTGCTTTTGGTTCCGGCTGATATTGGCTCCGCCCTCTGGAGGTGACTGGCAGTAGCGCTCCCGCAGCTTGCTCCGCCCATGGTGCTGCTGATTGGTCTGCGCCTGGGCGTGGTTGAGGTTCTCCTGGTCGGGCTCGGCCCCCTCATCCTCCCAGGAGGCCTGGCGTGGGGTTTGGTGGTGGGCCACGTGAAGGCGGGAGCGGTACGGGTCGGGCTCCTCGTACGGATCTGTTTCCATGTCAATGCAGGAGTCTCCAGCCTCTGTGTAGGCTGAGTCGCGGCTGCCCTGCGTCTCCGAGTCGAAGGTGTCCTGGCGGGACAGGGAGCGGCCGCCGCCACCCCGGCCCTGGCCGCGCGAGGAGCGGAGGTACGTCTGCTGTTGCAGTGCCTGCTTGCCACCTCCGCCACTGTCGCCCTGGTAGTCATGGAGACTGCCGCTGCCGGCCCCGCACTCTGACAGCGGTCCCTCGCGCTTCTGCTCTCCGTGCACAAGGTACGGTCCCTGCTGTGAGCCACGGCCATGCCACGCACGTCAGCAAATCAACATGCAGAGACAGACAGACAGACAGAAGCAGGGGCGAGGCAGTAGTTTAGTAGAAGTTAGACTCACAGCAAACACAATCAGCTTAACAGTTATTCAGTTATTTTTTACAGCAAATAACATTCTTGTTGTTGTGGAAACATGGACCTTTATACAGAGGCACCCAAAGGGAAATAGATGGCAGGGATGAACCACAGTTGAACAGCATCTGGAACATTCCAGTGTTACTAGTGTTTAGTTATGCACTTACACGCAGAAAGACTTGCTGACTTTTCATTCCAGCAAAATGGCCCTTAGAATACCAAGATGAAAACATTAATAAATCTACTTTGCACTGATTAGACCATAAAATAGCTGAACATCTACTGACAGTTTAAGCAGAGAGGTCAGTATTTAATATCTTTGGTTTTAAGGGTGAAGTGCGCTGAACTGACTACAGTACAGAGTCCACAATTCATGATAGTACAGCAAATAATTTCATATCGCAATTGTGATATGTATGAGTAATCCCACTGCTGTCAAAACGAAAGATAATTTTCTTTGTGAAGGAACAGCCCTACCTAGAGGCAGACATAAGTCATGAGATGCAGAAAGATGTTTCAGCATTGAAATCGTAGTGAAAGAATTAGTATTAGGCTACTCTGGGCCCAATTCAAGAGCTCAATATAATCCACATAAGAGCCTAATATAGATGTAAAACCTCTGTCAATGTTTAAAGAAAATACATTTGTGAGGTTAGGATAAAAAAGTGGCGTTATTCTTTTTGAGATGTGATCCCTGTTTTAGCTTAATTGCTGTGTTATTTTAAACATGTGATGCTGCTCTAGACGAGACGTGTTGTTCTGTGAATCCAAACCAAGCATCATGCACATGAGTGATCCATGAGGATCTCGCCACCACAGGCACAGGAAAACTGTCACCAAGGTAACCGTTGCCGTGACATATCCGAGGGAGGGAGGAGAGAGAGAAAAAACCTCTCTTCAGTGTTTGTTATGGCAAAGTAAATCAATCATGACAACGTAAACACGCATATGCTCAAATGCACAGGCAGGTGCGTGCACACACACACACTCACACACACACGCACAGACAAACCCAAAAAACTCACTCTGTGCCTAGCCACAGAATTACTGTAAAAAAACATACCCATCTCACCAATTTGTACAAAACACACACACACACACACACGGGTCATTAGAAACCATAGCGTTAGTGTGTCGTCAAATGACGCGGTTCATTTCAGGGACAGTACCATGGCAACATGGAGGAGGACAGCGAACTGCTGTGCTGTTACCACGGCGATAAAGGACAAAGGATAATGGGGAGGGGGCAAACTTTCCACGGAGGATGCAGTGGGGATGGAGAACAGCAGTGGCGAGGGTGATGTGTCTGTGTGTGTGTGTGAGGGTGATCAGGTTGGGGTGGGTGGTGGCGATGCACTGTATTCGACTAGCCATCTACGACCGTTTATGAGCTGCACTGGACAGGCATTTGATTGTCTGTGCATTGCCTGCTTGTTTGTCTCAGCATTTGTGTGTGCATGTGCCAAGCATATGTGTGTGTGTGTGTGTGTGTGTGTGTGTGTGTGTGTGTGTGTGTGTGTGTGTGTGTGTGTG
>JAGFZM010005812.1:25707-43642 GCA_017657215.1 Limnothrissa miodon
TCACCCCCAGCATTCCGCATTAAACTGTTTTTAGCCAAAGCTTTCATTAACCTTACACTGCTAGCTATAGGGGCACAGCTTAGTCTATGAAGATAAATAGCTTTTTTTACACCATTAACATTTAAAACGAGACAATCAGAATTTTTAAAGTGTACAGGTACTTTATTAAAAAGACAGTACCTTCTCAGAATTTCCTGGTCGCCGCCATCTTGAAATTAAATCACGATAAGTCGATTGATGAACAGATAGGGCAGGGGAACAGATTTAAAATTATATTCTGTTGAAGTGCTTGGATTTCAGATGAAAATATATAGTGACTATCTACATGAGCACTAAAGCACCAACAAATCATGAAACTTAAAAGAGTTTGACCAAAGACCTTTATAAAGTTGTAGCTCGTCAATCGACTTATCGTGATTTCATTTCAAGATTGTGGTGACCGGGAAATTCTGAGAAGGTACTGTCTTTATAAACTGTCTTTTTACTAAAGTACCTGTACACTTTCAAAATTCTCATTGTCTCGTTTTAAATGTCAGGGCTCTCATAAGTCTACCAATAAAATGTGGAGTTACTCTAAACCTTGTTAATGGTGTAAAAATAGCGATTTAGCTGCATAGGCTATGCAATGCCCCCAGTGTAGCAGTGTAAGGCTATTGAAAGCTTTGGCTAAAACGGTGTAAAATGCGGAATTATGGGGGTGACCGGAGGTCGGTATTGGATATATGTTTGTACTCGGTAACATCTTTCAGTACAGCCCAGGTCAAAATCACACAGAACTTCTCCTTTAATATGGTGATATATGCCAATGGTCATGAAAAACAGTGCTGATAAAAGGCTTGATGTTCATATTTACCACCATAACCTACTTACACTACTGTATCTAGCCCTTACGCTCATGTCCACAATAAATAATAATTATAATAGCTTATAATAAAGCTATTTGGTTTATTGATAACTGAACTTGGTTGGGAACACCACCATCAGACAGTGCATGTTTGAGTACATGGAGAAACTTTGATGTTGATGTTGATAGTGGGACTGGAGGAGAAGTCACTTTCCACATCTTAAAAATAAAATCTCCCAGAGCCATCTGTGAGTGATGGGGCCAATGGGTCTAAGATATTGTTTGGGGAAATTAAGGGGGATCTTCAGAAATGAAAGTAATGGAAACTAGTGGCCTTTGTATTTTAAAAATAATGCATGGTTGTTTAATTAGAAACTAAATGATCATCACCACTGTGTGTGATTTCATGCACATCAGAATGATATTAAGTATCAGGGTTTGTGTTAGCACATTATATCAAATTCAGTATCCTAACAGAACCTTTATCGTGGTTTCTGATAAATCAGATATGCTGTAGTAGCTCCCTCCCTAAATTTATTTTAGTTGTAGGTATACTGTCCCAGTCATTGTCATTGTTCTGTGTTGGTTTTTCATCACAATAAACACATTCATAGCCATGCTGATATCAATATAGGCCTAGTTCTCATGAGCCCCATCTCAATACATGTAAAATTGAGTTGTGTTGAAACAGGGCTAAAACAAGGCTAAAACTACTGTCATTTCGCACTTTCATTAAGGACCGTATCAATAGAGACAATAATCTCTTCATAAAGTCACAAAAATATTCCCAGACCTATTGGGACTCTGTTAAACACATACAACTACAAATACAACTTCACAGTCTCCCCATTGTCACCAAAAGGACTTATTTTTACTACATAACTTATCTATAGACTAAATACTAAGTCCATCTAGAAATATATACGTCCCTGTTGAAGCTAGCGACATTAGCGAGAGACAAGACAGGTCCCTGATAGGACGGTGGGAAAGCCAGAGAGGGGCCACACAGATCATGCAAGAGGAAATGACACATAATGAGAAGGTTAGAGAGTAGAGGTCGTTGCTATGGCGACTCACCGACTTCTGTTTCTGTTTGGCCGGCCCACCTAGCATTCGTCAAACACCCCCCAAGTGTGAGTAGAACAAACAAATCAAACAGAGAGAGAGAGAGAGAAAGAGAGAGAGAGAGAGAGAGAGAGAGAGAGAGAGAGAGCACAGAACACAGAAGCACCAGGCTGTTACTGACACACTGTTAGAGCATTAGGGGGGCACTGGGAGAGGAGACCACTAACAATAACAAACATTTCAAACTGAATTATTTCCCGTGTTAATCAACTATGACAGGTGCATCAGAGGTCTAAAAGGGACAGGTCACAAGGAGATATTGGGCACTCTGAACTCCTCTCCTGGTGCTCTGAACACACACACACACACACACACACACACACACACACACACACAGGCATGCGTGAATGTCAACACACTCTCCGCACTCCACTCTTGGAAGCACGCTGGCAACTGAGTCAGGGGTGAATTAGCAGAGGTGGGTGGGTTAGTTTGGAGAAGTGGGACGCTCAGCGGCAAAGCTCTCTTTCTCTTTCTTTCTTTTCCTCAGCTTCCTCACCGCCACCCCCACAGCGGCTGGCGAAGAGAGGTGAGGGCGTGGCGGGGTTGGGTGGCGTGGGCAGGCAGGCAGGCGTTGTGCCGTGTTGCCGTGGTTACCTTCTTAAAGAAGGGCAGGCGGGGGATGTTGGCCTGAGGGGAGGTGACACTACCAGCCCCGCCCTTGTGGTCGCCCCGGGCGTCGGCCATCGGCTCCGCCTCCTCCACCTCTAGATCCAACGCATCATCATAGAGCCCCGCGGAGAAATCAGCTACTGAGAGGGGGGGCACCAGGGTGAGAGCGGGGAGGAAAGAGAGGGAGACAGACACAGGAAGACAGACAGACAGAGACAGAGAGAGAGAGAAGAAAAGAGCGAAAGAAAGAAAGAGCGAGAGAAAGAGAAAAAAGAGAGAGAAAAGCGGAAGAGTTGACAGTAAAGAGAGATGAGCCAGCAAAAAAGAAAAAAAGGTGCACAGCAAAGTGTGTGTGTGGATGCACAGAGAGAAAGAAAAAGAGAGAGGAAGAGACATGAGAAACACAGGATGTTGCAAAGGACAGAAGGAGAAGGGAGGAAAGGGTAGAGGCAGAAAGAAAGAGAGAGAAAGAAAGTAGACGAGTGATGTTCAGTCGTTCAGACATGGAGTAGAATGGAGAGACCAAGAAGCAGCTGAGCAGATGAAAAAACGCTGATACAAGCTGAAGGATGAGAGAAGCAAAGATAAGAATTATTATGTGAGGTCTCTCTAAGTAGGGAGGGAGGAGAGGAGGGGAGGACTGCACCGTGGGACTGACTGACTCAAACAGAGCAGAGAGGAGCAGGTAGCTGCAGAGCCAACAGATCCAGGGAACGAGAGCAAGGACCTCCAGCGCTGAGGGCAGTGGGAAGGGGGAATGTCGCTTCACGGAGGGGAATGTTGCTTTGGATGTGTGGGTTGCTTCACGGTGGGGAATGATGGTTTGGATGTGTGGGCTGTTCACATGTGTGTATAAATGATGTGTAGAAATCCAAATATATGATGCACAAATATTTGGATTTCCATTTTTTCATGGTCGGTATATAGCCGATTCTTTCCAATCCAAAGTAATGATATTTTTAGACATTTATTAGGCATATGTGCAAAAAAACTATTTGGAGAAATAGTAGCATTATATTTTTGCTTAACTGTACGGCTGAGATTGAGGAGCAAATATGAGGTAGTTGGACTCCTGGCAGTTCAATCGAGTGGAGAAGACTATTCTATCTCTGTCTCTATTCTGGACTAGACTAAATCTATCTATCTACAGTCTTCATGTGAAGGGAAAGAAATCTGCACATCCACGAATTTAGCCCATAGGTCATAAACTATGGGATACAGTTCATCTGAAAAAAAGTGTGTGTTGTGTGTGTGTATGTGTGTGTGTGTGTTTCTGTGTTGAGTACACCCCCTCAACATTAATCATTTTCATTCAGAAACATAGGGACCTTTGCATCATTACATGCAAACATTTTCTTTCTGAGGTGTTTTGCGTGTCAGTGTTCCAAAATCTATGCAGGCTCAGCACAGTAACCATGACAGCAGACATGTCAGGAAGTCCATCCCTGTCTCCCATCTTACCTGTTCCAGGTGGGGTGGGCCTCCGAGTTCCTGAGGCAACATCCAGACTAGAGCTTCCGCCCGATTTACTGCAAGCACAAGAGAGAGAGAAGGGAATACTTCATACTTCTTAGAACTATGACTCCAAGCCACATTCTGACGAGTCAACAGAAAAGGTTAAAAGAGTTATGTTATATTTTCAAGCTGTCTAAAATGCAGCTTTTGCATTCATTAGAACCGTAAAAGAAAATGTCATTTTAAGAGAGTTCGGCTGTCTCTGATTGGTCTAATACTAATGATGTCATATCAATATGGTTGTTACTATGCAATATTTAGCTATTTCTAGGTCAATTGGGGGGGGGGGTAGGCTAAGAAAAACAGATAGTGGCAATTTACAAATCCATCCTTCCATCCATCCTTTTGACCAGCTAATCTTTCCATCCTATCGGACTGGCTATGCAGTGAGCTAGAAAACTGTGGCCAGTGTTCCCAAGGCTGTGATGGGTAGGTGTGATGCTCCTTATGTGCCTTTAACAGAGTGAACATTTGGTGCTTGTCTGGTTACTGCTGAAATAGGCCTGAGTCCCAGTGAGTGGGACGGTGGGGGAGATTCATACATGCAGTCCAAGGCTGCCCAGCTGGTAAATCACTGAGCTTATTTTGACATGGACACTCTCGACACCGTGCCTAACTGGAAATAATATTTAAAAAAGAGAGAAAAGTGGGGCGAGGTGGTAATTGGCTCTCACCTGGAGCTGAGGCGGTTCTGTCGCATTCTCTGTTCCTGGAGCAGTCGAGTGTTCTCAAGCTTCACAGGGCTGGGGATAAAGCCCACCTCACAGCCCTCCTTCACCAGACGCCCGATCCACCAGTCATTATTGTATTTCTGTTCATGAACACACACACACACACACACACACACACATAAAAAATATTAATAATTAGTATTAGTAGTAGTATCTGTGCTGTTCGTGTACCCTATAGGTAGTAATAAATGCATACAAGTGACTGAATATGTAGTATGTGTACATAAAAAAATATATAAAAATGGCAGTGTGAACCTCTTTAATATGCAAGAAGTCTTTGGCTTCAAATGAGATGGCCATGCCCTGAACTGGGACGTCATCGTTTGGACCCGGGTTGTAGCCCACATTAGTTCTCACGGCAAAGGCAACAGGCTTAGTCTGGGGAGAGAGAGAGCAAACATGGCTATTAGTAGGCTCTTATCCAAATACAGACTAATACAAGAATAAAATAGGGAATGGCCAATGATGGTTGAACAACAATCAATCCAAAAGGGATGAGAGTTGAAGAAAAGAGTATGGAGAAACAACAGCCACAGCACATAGTCTATTGTGAGAGATCTTCACAAAAATAGAAGCATATTCTATGAAGACACTTATGCGCACCACATAGCAAGACCAAAAACACAGAAGCCTTTTAAAGCAGGGCTAAGCAACGTTCTGTTTTTTTCTCTCAGGAGCTCCCTCTAAAGACCGTTGTATTGCATTGTATTGCACTGCATTCTATTGGAGGCGGACCACTGCTGTTGAACATTGCAAATGCTGTATCTACCGTTTTAGGCCACAGTGGCGCATTCTACACCGTTCGTATGCTGTGTAATGACTCATGTTAGCATCTAAACAGTATGAAACGGATGAATTAACTGAAAAATGTTGCTTAGTGTGCCTTTAACCCATAAGACCTGACCTGAGCTGGTGAAGTAACTACATCAAGAGAACTGCTACAGTAGTAAGAGAGGAAGGAAGTCTAGCATTCTTTTTTAAGTGTTCTCAATATTCTTCTAACTCTCATCTAACTACATCAAGTGACTGACTAGATCCAAGGTGCAGACCGCGACATGAAGTATATTGTTGTACTGCCAGAGGGAACATTGTCTAAGCATTTGAATTGTCTAAGCATTTGCTTCATAGACTTGCCAAAATGGCTAAAAAAGGCTATTCACCTGGTCAGTGTCTGTTTCTTACATCGTGTTTGTTGCTAGTGTTATGTTTAGTGTGTAGCACACAGATTAGCAGCCAGGGGAGCAATACACAAACTACTTCATATTCTCCTCCCAAACATGCACCGAGTGAGCGGCGCGGCGCGGCCTCAGACCTTGGCTTTCTCGAGGGTGGCCAGAGCCTGCCTGTCAGCCTCCTTCCTCAGAGCCTCAGGGTCCTCTTCCAGAGACACATCCGAGTCCGACGGACGGCTGGTGTACGAGTCTGCGGAACCCTGGGATGAACAGAGACAGCCGGACGGAGATAGGAAGAGAGAAGGGGGGGATATAACAGGAAAAAAGTGAGAAGAAAAAGATTTGACACTCACTCGACTGTGAATTGGCAAACTGGGAGACTGATCCGTGTGAAAACCACATTACACCTCTTTCGACTGGAAACCCGACGGAGAGGGAATGGGAAGATTCTGGCTTTAAGTATGATATTTGTTGTTCAGATTTTAAAGATTTCGCATGTGTTTCAATATGAACATGAACAAAATTAAGTGTGTGTGTATGTGTGTGTGTGTGCGCGCATGTGTGTGTGTGCGAGTGTGTATGTGTGTTTAGAATGCACCTGGCATGAGGACACACTCCCTTAAATAAACTCCTCTGCTTCAGTGGGGCCATTTATTACACACACACACACACACACACACACACATACACACACACTCCCAGAGTGAGAGAGTAACTAAGGAAGAGCATGGAGTATGAGTTCACAGAAGTTTGAGTGAGTATTACATATCCCATTTATATAACCACTGTACAGATCCCTGGTCTTTTGGAGTTCACATGCCCCTGTTTTCAGGTGTTAGACACATTCTTTGTCTGTGGGAGGTGAAGACAAGCATGTGGACAGCTGAGTGGAAGAATGAGTCACCAGAGAGAGAGAGAGAGAGAGAGAGGTGAGAGCAAGATCTAAATAGAGGTGAGAATGAGCCATGGTGGAATTTTCTGTTAGAAATGAGAAAAAAAATATCACTGAAAAAGACAAATTAACACACACACACTCTCTCTCTGTCTGTCTTAAATATGCACACACACACACACACACATTTCCATGTGTACACTAGCTCTTGCCTTCTCTGACTACAGTGTTAACTGGTAATGCATGGGTCCATGACAATGCGTGTGGAGTTCCCCTCCCACAGAGAGCGCGTCAGGGACGTTCACAATCCCACACAAACATTTCCTCCTAAGCTTTTAACGAATATCTATATTCTATCTGCGTGACACATGTAAAGCCGCAGAGCGCTTGTATAGATTTCCCCCCACCCTTCCCAACCCACCTCAGCTCAGGATAATATTTGCTGATTGATTTCTGCGGAGAGGGAACATTGGCAGATAATTAGAATGGCATTCACAAATGCACTACCATTTCTTCACTCTTTCCTATACTGCTGAAACTAGACACTCCAGGGCCCTGTGGCTTATGTCCATCAACACACACACACACACACACGGTGGATGTATTGTGTTGACATGCTTGGGCCTCCTTCATTTTGTTACAGCACTCATCCCATAGGTCTGCCGTCACCACTCAGATAAGACTACTCATCATAGATGAGGTGCCTACTTACACACACACACACACACACAAACACACACACACACACACACACACACACACACACACACACACAGTGTATGCAAGCCTATCTGATGCTATTTATAACCATTGATCGTACTGTTCTTTTTCAGAATATTTCAACCTGTTCTTGCTGGTCATCATGAAGATGGATCTAAAGTAACAGGATTTTTAATGATACAAAAATGAAAAGACCTTTTAATAATTTAATCATTTTTGGTCACAATATGCCAAAATGGCCAAGGCACAGCAACAGAATTTAATGAAACATCCTTGATTTTACAGCAAAAAAAGCCTAGCACCATGTTGTCCAGATCACTTTTACTATGATTTCAATGTGATACACGTTAAATACAAATGAACGCAAAGCTACATTTAAGACAACTCAAAAGATATTATTCCACAAGAACTAGGCTACACATTTATGCTACTGGAACACCTCAGATTTATTCTTTGTCAGACATTAGCTCTTATTGAATACACAATATTACACCATAGGAAATAGAGAATTCCAGAGAAAATGCTAGAAAATGCCAATATGTACATTAATTTAGACAGATCCAGTCACTACCCATTTTGAAGAGTACATTCTGAGGGTTGTTACCTCCCAGCATTGCAGCATCAAGCCATAGCTAAACAGTATTCAAAGGGAAGCAAGTGGGACTACAGCAGTGGTTCCCAACATTTTTTTGCTGGGCCCCCCTCTGATAGATTTTTTTGCGCTGTTTATTTCACACATTATAATGAATATAAACCTCAGCCCATTATATGGGTCAAATCTCAACCATATTTTTCAAATTAAAGTGGACTGCCATCAACTGTGCTGCTTCATCCTTTGCTTTGTGTTTACGTGGGAGCTGCGTCAAGAATTTGTCCATTTTATGCTAGTCGTGTCATTTAGTTTAGCCTTCTGTATTTGCATTCATTCATTCTTCCCGCCCCCTGCGCCCCCCCCCCTGCATTTGCTCTGCGTCCCCTCTAGAGGTCCCGCCCCCCAGTTTGGGTACCACTGGTCTACAGTAAAGAAGGTTTCTGCTGGTTCTGCTGGTTTGATGACTCATGCTGTAGAAAGACAGATACATGTATTCCTTCCACAATAGTCCACAATAAGAGACCTAGCTTGGTTAAGACACAATGCAGTAACTAGACTGGTGGGTGTTTACCTGGACCGGTGAATCCAATCTGTAAAGACTTATTCATGCTATTTCTAAGTACTGAATTGAAGGAAGTAAAATGGTTCAGTATTGTTGACTAGAGACTTACAATGATGGAATTGTTGTAGGATGCAATTGTATTAGACATGGAAATAATAATGATGCTTTGCACAGGAAACACTTTGGAAAGATGGCATGAGAAAAATGCTCCAGTGCTTAACGCTTACACAAGCTGAGGTCTGCTCACGACTAAATGGACCAGACCAACACTTTGATTTCCCCTGTCTCAATTACCTATGGCTGGGAAAGTAAAACCAATTATTCGCCAGCCAACTCGCTTCAGAGTCATTTGTTGCATAGCAGCAGCATGGCCGGCACGCCCTGTTGCCTAGGCAACACAGACTCTGCTGCTTTTCAACAAAGATGCGCAACTCCCACAAGGCATATGATTTATAATTCAGCGTTGCCATCAAACTTCATCTGTGTGTTTTTGTGTTTCTGCCCCCCTACACACACACACACACACACAAACACCCAGAGCCTCTCTGTCAGATGACTGTGTGTGGCTGGATAGATATCAACAGTGTCATAGTAACCAAGCTTGGAAGAAAGGAAGAGAGGAAAAGAGGAATGGTATGGAGAGGAGGGAATAGAGAAGAAGAGGAGATCAGGGAGGGAAAGAGTGGAGATGGCAGGAGGAAGGAAGAGAGGGGGAGAGGAGAGGAGAGAATGAGAGGAGAGGATAGGAGGAGAAAAAAGAAGAGAGGAGAGAAGAGACAGAGTGGAGGAATAGAGAGAAGTGCAGGAGAGGAAGAGAGAAGAGAAGAGGAGAAGAGAAGAGAAGTGCAGGAGAGGTTTAAAAAGAAGTGCGTGGGAGAGGTGGAGAGGAGACACAAAGGGAGGAGGCAAGTCAGAGTACAGTGTGTACTCACACACACACACACACACACACACACACACACACACACACACACACATCTACACACAGGGCCCTTACACACTATTCTATTCGTTTTGATTGAAATAAATAGACAGTTCTTTGCTGTGGGTTTCTCTACGCAAATGTGTGTATTAGAGGGAAAAAGTACTGTATGTGTACGTGCGTGTGTGTGTGTCAGTGAGACTTCAGGTGTGTGTGTGTGTGTCTGTGTGTGTTTGTGTGCGCATGTGAGTGTAGTTGACACTCTATAATTATCCCCCTGTGTGGCTGATTGGCTCTCTACAGCTCAATCAGGTAAGTGATGAGTTCACACCTGCACAGCCGAAGAGAGAGAGAGAGAGAGAGAGAGAGAGAGAGAGAAGAGAGAGAGAAAGAAATGGGAGAGAGAGGATGACAGAAAGAAAAGGACCATGTTTCATTAAAACGTGAGAAAATGAGTTAACTTTGCCTCTGTGACAGTGTGTGTGCGTGTTGTAGTTTAACACCATTTTGAACATCTAAGGAATTAAAATGAATAAAAGTTTAGAGAACAAATAACACTACAATGAATTATGTCTCAATTCAGTATAAATACTTTATTAAAAAATTGTTGTGGAAGTACCTTATTATATTTAACAGCGTGTGTGTGTGTGTGTGTGTGTGTGTATCTCAGAGCTGAAAGTTTGAAACACTGGCAACTACAGGCTGAACTAAACAGGGAGGTTCCATGGTTGACTGGGTCATTTAGTGTGAGTGGCACGGAGGCCCCTAAGCCAGGGGCCCCTACAGTCACAGCCTATATGCCACTCAAAGCCATGCAGCCACATCAAACCCCAGGATTGGAGACAGTTATATGATTTGAGGTCTTATCACCTAGCCCTAATCATAATAAATATCTATTTCAGTCAATATCCAAAACCATACCGTGAGTTCAGTTTGGCCATATTGCCCAACACTACTCATGACAGAAACCCTGTTGAAAAAGAGTCTGCAAACAACACATACTGTATATTCTGTGCTGAAGATGTAAAGATTAAACAATTTATGCAATAATAAGTGTTGTGAGAAACAAAATATTGGACTATATATACTATTTTTGTGAATATCATGATTAATGACAATATCCAGTATATTAATAATTAGAGGTTGTTTTAGTGATGGCAGCGCACAATGGCAGCTTACTAGACATTTCTCACATAAATGGGCCAGGTGAAGCTATCTCCACAACTACGTTGACCGAAGGCTTTCTTTTTCTTTAAGCTAATACTGTGATTTACTTTTAAATTCATTTCACTACAAGCTTTAGATTAGTATATGTATGTGACAAATAAACTCAGTTTGGAGTTTGGAGATGTCATGAAAGAGAATAAGAGAGGAAAGATAGAGAGACAAGAGATAGATAGATAGATAGATAGATAGATAGAGAGAAAGAGAGAGAGAGAGAGAGAGAGAGAGAGACAGAGAGAGAGAGAAAGAGAGTTAGTGAGGAGAGAGAAGCGAGAGAAAGAGGAGAGAGCACACGGCTCCTTGAGGCATCTTGGTACAGTGCCATCTGATGTAAGCAACTGCTCTTCTGAGTACAATACCTTCAGTTATATCCCCACACAAAGCCAAAACCATCAGCTTTTGTCTTTACTATTTGTGTGAATGTACAGTATGTGTGTGGTGTTTATTGTGTCTGTGTGTCTGATTGTGGGTATGTGTATCTTTGTGAGTCTTTGTGATTGGACAAAAAGGACGGAATCCATATCCCTACACAGCTACTCAGAATGCAACCAATCACGGAGCAGCTGCACATCTAAAACTGGTTGGAAAAGTGACTAGGCAAAAGGCTACATGGCAAAATAACATGGATCCCACTGGTGTCTTAGCAGCAGAACATGGCCCTGGGCTTTCATTCCGTAGGGTCAGCTCAGCATGCTGAAAAACACCTTTCAACTGATCTGAACATGTAAAAAAGTACACTAAAGAACTGGTGTTCCTTTTAATAGCAAACTATTACACTTCATCAAAAAACTGAGACAATTCACACAAAAATCATAATTTACACAAATGGGTCACACACTGTTTGATATGTGGAATGTCAAAAGTATGTGTAGACCTCATCTGCTTGTCTGAATTGATCCAATATGAGACCTTTTGGAAGGCCTCTCTGTTTTTGTAATTATCTTACAGATACAACTCATTTCACTACAGGGTGACAGCAATTCCAAATATCTGATTCTCCTGCCAAGTTCTCACCCAACACCACTAACACCACGACATGTCAAACATTACAATTCACACACTTATAAACCTAACAAAAGGGAAAATGTGTAATTTCCCCAAAGGCAATTTAAATCACAACAACCAAATGTGTAATGATAATAATTTAGGCCACAAAGAAACGATAAAAAAATAAAACCTCCAGAGGGGCAGGGAGTACTCTGGTTAACTCCGACCCAAAGAGGGAGCTTTAAGTCGGGGGAGAGGACAGTCTCAGGCCCCCTGATCTACCCTGGAGGGCTAATTAAAACTCAACAGCTCTCGGCAGCTGCCCAGCCCAAAATGGAGAGAGAGAGAGTGTAGAGGGAGAGAGAGAGAGAGAGTACAGGAGAAAGAGAGAGGGAGAGATGGCAGAGAGGAGAAAAAGAGTTCATGGAGAGAGAGAGAGAAAAAGAGAGAGGAAACAGGCTACTTGAAGTTTTGGTAAACGTCCTAGTAAGTAAAGCAAGGCATAACTTCTGTCTCTGTGTACACAGTCTAGTGCCAGAGCACTCCACAGCAAAGCAAAACATGCAGCAGACTACACCAGTTCTTCTTTTTTCTAGATCTTTCTTACCACAGGTCTGTGAATCGTCTCCATGGCACACACACTCCTCGCCACGGCAAGCCGGGGGCTGACAGCGTAGTCCACACAAAGTCAAAGTGTGTGTGTGTGTGTGTGCAGTGTGTGTATGGGTGAGTGAGTGAGTAAGTGAGAGAGAGAGAGAGCGAGAGAGAGATGAGGGTGTATGTGTGTGACTGGTGTAAACGTATGTGTGTCACAGGAGTCTAAGTCTGTGTGTGTGTGTGTGTGTATGTGTGTGAATGTGTGTGTGAGAGAGTTTGTGTGTAGAGAAAAAGAGCGATACAGAGAAAGAAAGAGAGAAAGAGAGAGAGAGAGAGAGAGAGAGAAAGAGAGAGAGAGTTCCTACTGTAAGTGTGTGTGAGAATGGACGCCTGCACTGCTTACCTAAGCCACCCCTTGCGCCCCCGTGTCTCCCCCACCCATTAAGAAGCTGCCTCCTGAACCGGGCCAGAGAGACTGGGGTGGGGTGGGGGGCGGTGGGGTCTGATGAGGGGTAAGAGGGGGGAGGTCAGGTTGCAGGACTTGTGCTACATATGCAGGCCAGGGGGTTAAATTTAGCGGTGGCAGGGCCCTGCCCCACTCCCCCCCTCCCCTCTCCCAGTGTGCCCAAACCCTTACTGTATATTTAGCTCTGGGCTCGGGGAGCGAGGGTGGAGGGGGTTGAGGGGGTGGAGGGGGTGTTTGTGTGTGGGGGTGGGTGGTGGGGGGTGGGGGGTCTAGGGAATTCAGCCGTCAGCCCAGCAGGGACAGTCAGCCCTGGGCTAAGCACACAAGAATCTCAACAACCTCCATTTCCCAAACGCTGTCTGATGTCCCATTCCCCAAAGGAACGCCCACACATTCATGTCCGCAAAACACAACACATACTCTCTCTCTCTCTCTCTCTCTCTCTCTCTCTCTCTGTCTATACCTCTCTCTCTTTTTATAACACACATAAAGATGTTTATACCTGAAAACATTTTACACAGTATAACACATCATACAATTTACGGTATTGACACATATATACAGTCAGTATGCAGTGGTTACACAGAACTCATATATTATATATATTTGTGTGTGCGCACACACACACCTACACCCACTCAACACTCACTTACTCACTCTGTCACACACACACACACACACACACACCTCCTGCTCAGTAGCTGAGCTCTTGGGACTGGCGCCTCCACTGGAGTGTAGAGAGCACAGACGTAAACAGCCGCTTACTCCGCCAGCAGAGGGCCTCCTCTCACCTGCCCAACGGCCCGTCACCCTGGCAACCAAAGCCTTGGCCACCTCCTTTCACTGCTCTCTTTCAATGTCTCCCTTTTTTTCCTCTCTCTCTGCCTTCTTTTTTTCTGTCTTTCTTTCCTTCATTCTTTCGTCCTTCCTCTCGCGCCACTCTAAACTGTCTATGAATCTAAAGTAGGCTGCGTGCGTCTCCAGCCCTCTCCGCCCGTGTCCACCCGCCCCCCCCTCTCTGTGACCAGCACTCACTCATCAGGAGAAACAGATTGTGCCCGATGAGTGAGTCAACCATTGTACCCGTCACATTATTCCATCACTGTACCGAGACACACAGACACACACACACACACACACACAGACACACACACACACACACACAGAGTAAATGACCTGAATGAAATGACAGTGTGGCGTGGTTTGTAGAGCTTTTGCTGCAATTGGCCTCATGGAACTGTAATGGCAGTAGGATGGTAGCACATGAAACCAAATAAAAGCACAAGTAAGCAGAACAGTAGTACTGGTGCTCAGATCGTATAAAAAAGAAACATGTTAGAAACATCCAGAAAACAAACATGGTGAGATGAATAAGTATTTCCCTCCAGTGCCACTAACAGTTCAACGGCCTCCCAAGACCCGATATGAGCATGAAAGCCTAAGGAATATAATAAAATAAACGTATAATATAAACGTAGACATGGGGAAATAGCTGCAATAATAATAATGCTTTTTGAGACGGATCAGAGAAAACAGGTTTTTTTTTTTCACTGGATGTTTGTCTGCTTTGAACCAGGGATTATGCCAGAGGAGGAAATCATTTTTTGTGCCTATTTCATCGTGAGGCCTTGTGGGTCTCCTCCACAAAATGAGGGGCAAATTATAATCTTATCATAAACACACACAATCAGATATGCGCTGCTTTTCGGTGTCTGTGTAAACAAACGTCCAAAAAAGCTGGCCGGGATCTGCTAGGCAAGCTGGCCTCTCTCGCCCGCGTGCGTTCGTTTTCAGCAGCGTTCCTGTTGACTCATTCTGTACACTAGACTCTTCCAGCTACAGACGTTTTTATTAATGCTGTGGCTTTTGCTGGTTTGTATGTGTGTGATTGTGTATGTGAGAAAAAAAGCTGAAAGCATATTAAAATTTGTGTGTGTGTGTGAATTTATGTGTGTGTGTGTGTGTGTGAGTCTGTACGTGTGTCTGACAGAGCGCAGTCCGTAAACAGAGATGCTAATCCATTTAGTATTCCCACTTTTTTCTATTTACACTGTGTTATTGTACACATTCTCCCTCCCTCTCTCTCTCTCTCTCTTCATTGAGCACATAGACGCACATGCAAACGCACACACACACACACACACACACACACACACCTCGCCCTTTCCTCCTTTGCTATATGGTATGGGAACATTCAGGGGCCCTGTCACCATGGAAACCAGGCCAATATGCTGCCTTGTGTGTGTGTCTGTGTGCGTGTGTGTGTGTTTGTGTGCACATGTATGTGTTTAGATGGTCATGCGTAGGTGTGTGTGAGACTGAGACTGAACCAGTTTGCTGGATGTTGAGCTTTGTGAGTAGGCAGACACTCTCTTCCAGAAATCCAGCAGAACACAAATATCACTCCTCATTCCTCAACAACCAGCCGTTTAACCAGTCAACAGCACACTCACACAAATATTAACATTTTCTTTCAAGAAACATTTTAAATAAAAAAACAAAAACAATTAAATTCCCAGTCGATCATCCAATAACCCTAATACAAGTCACTAAGCCCACTAAGTCAATTATTAACCTATATTTTGTCGCTTCACCAGGCTAATTCCTCAGAAGGTGGCCATTTTGGCTTGGTTTCAAAAGAGACCCTGCTGCCACAGCGGTGTCAGGGGAAACCCAAGCCTAAGCTGCGGAAGCGCCTGGGTCCTGGCCACGCCTAGAGCAGCTGCACTCTGCTTACTCTGCATGAGTGCCCTGTAGAGGAGGACCAATAAGCTTTAAAGCCCGTCGCAGGGGTTAAACTCCCTGCGTTCTGAAGCGCAGGGGGAGGCATTTTAACGTGACACCCATTACAGAGCGGGTAAATGTCAGGCAGCAGGGGTGAGGATGGAAGACAGCGAAGAGGAAGGACACGTTTCGCTGTGGAACAGGCATCCGGTTTGAAATGTCACGTCAACACAAGAGTCATGCATCCGGGGGTGACAATCCCAACTAGGAGGAGGCTATTGTGGCTCCCATCCCACTGGCCTGAATATTCAGAGACCCCCTACATCCTTTCCCTGTAGACCAGCCGAGGACCTCTGATGCCTTCAGACCAGTGCTGCCCATTTGGATGGCATGAAGCTGCACCTCCTCATGTCATGTGTGCACCTCCGCTCCACACATCCTACTCTCCTCCTGCAGCTTTCCCAGAATGCATTTAGCCCAAGAGCTCAAAGATCTCTCTAATGTGACCTCGCTCTGTACCTATTACTGTCAACCCTTTGGGTCAATCTTCTTTCCTGCTATTTCTTAATAACTAAGGCTTGTTCTACATATCAACACTAAGCAGTGGCAGCAGAAACTCTACACAGCAAACTTCAATACAGACTAGGGTTGCAAAATTCTGGGAATTTTCAAAGTTGGAAACTTTCCATGGGAATTAACGGGAATTTATGGGAATTTATGGGAATTAACGGGAATAAATTGGAAAAAAATGGGAATTATCTCAACTAAAGGTCAGGGACATAAAGACAGTTGGTAGAAAATAATATTTTAGCAGTCTTGGCTAAAACTATGAGATGTGATATGCATAAAGTTGAGTAGCCTATAATTTGCTATTCTTCAATCACAGGGGCATAACACACTTAATGCAGGGCTATTGAGGCCGCACCTCCTATACGCATTGTGCATCCTCCCATCACATCTCAATGATTTCTAGAATTATGGACTTTTAAAGCAACCTTTATGAGCCACATACAGTCACTGATACAGACACGCTACACATTTGAGGACTACAAACAGTCAAGTTATGATGATATAACTTAGATGATATTTGTTCTAAAATGTTAGATTTTAGCTAGCCCAATCAAAATATAGATTGCTAGCTCACTGGTAAGGCAGATATGTTAAAGGTAAGCTAGCTAGCACCTTTGTATTAAAGAAGTTAGCTTATCATGGTGCTAGATAGCACAAAATGTGCTGTTTCTTCTGCGTCCTGCTAAGCAGTTTTACATAACCACACCTGATTTCATACATCATTTAAATGTTTTGATAGCCCTTTCCATTTGTTCAGTTTACAATCAACATATTTAACAGGAAAAATGCTATATTTTTAATTTAATTGTATATTTTTTGCAAAAATGTCTTATGACAAAATATGTTGTTGGTATATGAGTCATATGGTCTATGTTTCTTAAAGGTGCTCTAAGCGATGTGACGCGTTTTTAGGACTAAAACATTTGTTGTTACATACAGCAAACATCTCCTCACAATCTGCTAGCTGCCTGTCCCCTGAACACACTGTAAAAAAACGTGGTCTCTGTAGACAGCCCAGGCTCCACAAACGGCTAAAAAACACAGTGGGCAAACCTAGCATATCAAACGAAATGAAACATAACAAACATTGTTCCAGCCAATAAACGACAAGAAGGATTTGGAGGAGGGGTTGGGTGGGGGTTAGTGCGCGTGAGTCTTTCAGGAGGCATGGGAGGGAGGGGGAGGAGGGAGGTATCCTCCGTTTTGTTTGACAATACTTCGAACGTCAACAAGAAGTGACATCAAACACAATCGCTTAGAGCGCCTTTTTTTTTTTTTATTGCAAACAAGTAGACAGTTACAAAGACAAAAAACATAGGTAGACAAAAACACAGTACAATGACGTACAAGTACAGGACACATTAAACTATAAACGATAACAGAATACTCACAAAAGGCTAGACAGTGCTGCTTAAATGCTCACAGAGAGGAATATATGTGTGTGGGGAGGGGGGGGGGGGGGGGTTTCTTGGAGATGGGCCGGGGGTTGCTAGTAGTTTGGGAATTGAGTTCAGTGTGTCGTGATTGAGTGAATATGTGCAATATTGGATTAATGTTGGGGTTAGGAGACAGAGGCTGGAAGGGTTGATATGAGAGAGAGGTTTAATTATATATCTAATTATTTATTATTTATTTATTTATTTATTTATTTCCTTCCTCCCTCCCTCCACCCCCCCCCCC
>JAGFZM010005813.1:0-18290 GCA_017657215.1 Limnothrissa miodon
AACGTATAGGGGGTTCTGGGATAGGCTCGAACTGTGTGAATTCAGTCACCTCATGTTTAGGAACTAACCTCCAGTCATGATACATGACATTCTCAACCTCACGTTCCTTATCCTCTTGTTTGCCTGTGAGAAACAACAAGCCATAGGCAGTTTTGAGATTGCAATTCTTTATCAACTAAAGTATTCAGCTGGTGATGTAAGGGACAAGGTGAATAAATGTGTACACTCACCTCTGTATGTCAGGATTCCCCATGCTTTTCCATGATCCATATCCTACAAGGATTACAAAATATCACATTAAGGTGGTGGCTCCTTTGCTCAGGTGTGTTGTGCAGTTTGTGTAACGTCAGACGGTGTTCCGTCCTGGGTGGCTTCTTGGGATTTATAACGGTGTCCTATAATAAACTGCAAGCAAATCCTACCTGATGTGGCACCTAGATGACTAGAATGACTTCATCAATCCAGCTACCCTAATTTAATTTGAACTTCCATAACACCTGGGCATCCTCAAATATAGTTTGCACACTGTAGGCACACTGTTCCCCTAGGAACACATTTTCACCCTATTCAGGGCACAGTTTGTTGACATTATGCATTAGGGATTACGGTTCTTGGGAACCAGGGGCATTTCTGTTTCTGCAATCAGTGTCATTAAAATAACCTTTTTAGTTTCATAAGGAGGACAAAGTGAGTTTTCTTGTATTTTAGCAGGGTAGACTACATAGACTACAAATATCAGTGACTGTACCGAGAAATCATCTAGTCAGTCGACATGAAAAGAATTCAGTCAGTACAGTAGCCTTTCAAGTATCAAACAAGGATACATGGGATGCTTTTCAACCCAGGAAGACAGACACACACCTCTGCCGTGTAATCCACTTTCACTTTCGTGATCTTCCAATAGCATGGTTCAGTATGCTCCTCAAGCCATGATTTCCGCGTGAAAAGCCTCCCCACGCCAAACATTCGCATACTAGCCAGCAAGGTGAACAGTCGACTTTCACGCCGCACGTCTTCCCAGGCAAGAACGGGTAGTCTTTTCCCAGTGAATGGCCGGGTCATCGTCTCATAATCAAGGGCATAGCGCTGAGCGTCAGTTGGCCGATTCTTCAGTTCACGGTAAGCACGGATCTTCCGTGCCATTTCGGCGATCAGACGAACGCGCTTTTTCTTCACCATTTTGCTGTCTGCAAGTTGGGGCAGAATATACACATTTAACTGACATCATCTCACATTACAATACATAGCCTACACATGCTATAGTGCATTTACAAAAGCAATGTTGTGACAGCAGCACTGTCTCTAAGGGAAACGGGGTAAAATATGGTCCTTTGTACGGCTGGGATAAGTAGTGATGCCACAAAGTAACATTGGTTGTGTCATAGCTAGCTAGCTAGCTATGATTATGCACGTGATAGATTGCAAGACAGTTACAAAAGCATTGGCCCAACACCATTTTACTATGGTATGCGAAAATGCATTTATACATCCATGCAATAGTGTTCTCATGCGAGATAGCAGCAAGTAACCTACCTGTTTATTCAAGAGATGACAGAAGACTTCGCGTTCAAATTGACCTCAAAAAAGCGGAAGTCATGGACGAAGAGTACGACTTTGAAATCAATCCCCCAGGAAATAACATGCATTTGGTTCCGCACTAGGTGGCTATTCATTTAAACTTTGAAAGATAGATCTCTCCAGACAGAACAATCTGGAGAGTTTACTGACAGCTTAACAAAAAAAAACATATTTGACATAAAATAAAGGTTTCATACACTGAAATTGACAAAATTTAAGTTCCGGCATAGCAGACCTTCTACTTATTGGTGCTAAGGGTCAAAATTAATAGAAAAAAACACAAATTCAAAACTAAGGCAAACTATCAGATTCAACCCATTTTATTGAGCTTTTGAGACTTTGGCTCCCCAACTATTGTGTATGAAATTTCTTACTTTCTTTGTGATGTCCTTTACACACTGAATGAGGTCACTTTGCCATTTAATTGTTTCTGTGCATATTTATTGTTTCATTTTAACACCATAAGTCAGGTAAAGGCCATGCTTAAGATATACAGAATGCAAATAGAGACTGGGCTTATACATACATTATGTACACATGACGGCATAGTTGAAATATGTAAATTTATATACATAAAAATAAGCAAAAGTGCTTTAATGCATAACAAAATGTTTCTTTATACAGACAATTATAAAACATATATATGTATATATATATATAGTGTGTATGTATTTAATTAAGACCCACCAAAGATACAAATAAAAGATTTCCCATAATGAAACAGCCTAAAAATGGACATGGAAAAAATAACCGAGTCTCAAAAACATTTTCAATAACTCAAAGTCACCTATGATGCCACTGTTAAAAAAGACGGGGCTGGCCCAAGGCACTGGAACACTCCTTACATGACTTCTATACGCAAACTGATCATCTTACACAATCATACACAACCTTCTCATTAGGTTATAATCCACTCACTCATTCATTCATGTAAGTGCATCAGCAAATTCATAAACAAATAAGGAGTGCTCCACATTCCACAGAATAACAGCAATCCCACACTTTCAAGATGTGTTAGGGTCCAGCCAATGTTCAGCTGAACGTATATGGGTACATATTCTTGTAAAAGGTCCAGTTCAACAAAGACATTGAATAATGAATGAAGGTCCAGTTCAAGGATCTTGGAGAATTAATAAACCAGCAAATGTGGGAGCACAAGAATGACATACACATCATAGTATGTTTGGGCCACAAGTGCCATTTCTGTACTGCTCTGTGAACTATTTAGTAAAAATGATAATAAAACATAACCCTACCTATGATACCTCTTTACAGTTTTGGCTGATAGAGCTATAAGATGATCAAACAGTCGTAAACCTAACATGATTTTTTTTTTACCCGTTCCAAAACCGCAATGAAGGTTAGAGTTCCAAGTAGGGTGTCTATGAGAGGGAAGCATGAGACTGTAACACATCATCTCCTACTATCAGGTATCGGCACTTATGGCACCAGACCCAAGAAGAAGTAGTAACAGTTGGACTACAAATCTAAACAAATCACAACATAGTTGTACTCCTGCACAGTCTACTACATGGATGTGTAGAGGCCACTGCTTTGTTGTGATAATACTTTTTAGGGGTAAATACTGTTGTAACCCTTTAAGAGCCAGTATTGACCAACACAAGATACTTTTGTGGTGGTGGAATGCATGGAAGGAAATCTACCTTGCCTCTGTGATGCTATACTGAACCAATGTTTACTCTGCAATTTCTGCAAAGCACTTCCCCCTAGCGCAAGAAAAACACCTACTGAAAATGGAGAGGTGTGAAGAACGATGCCAGCTTCTGTCTATTAGAGATCAGTCTGTTTGTTGAGAGAAACATTCAGTGTGTATTAGATCATTGCAATTTTTCTCATATCTTTATAGGGATTGAAACCCCCCTGGTATTTTGCATTAGAATACAAATACTTTATGCGTTCAAATGCATTAATTTCTTGCCTTTGCATGTGTGCCTTGAGTGTTCATGTATTTAGATTTCTATGCATGTGTGTGTGTGTGTGTGTGTGTGTGTGTGTGTGTGTGTATACAGTACATGTATCAGGTCCAGCGACAGCGCTTCCTTTGGCAGGCCTCAGGATCGGACGTGCAGCCCTCTGAGTCGCTACTGGAAGAGGGTCCGGGTGGCGTGTGTGTGTGGCCGTGAGGCAGCATGTGGGTTTGCGCGTGGTCCAGAGTGAGGACCCAGCCCAGCTTGGAGTGGAGCAGCTGCCGGAGGCCTGGGGGGAGAGGCAGCACCCCCAGGGCATCAGTCCCAGATGGGAGGAGTTTGCGCAGGCGTGCACAGCACAGGTACTGCAGGGAGGTGGGCGCCGACACAGATCGGATGAGCTTCATGCTGCTCTTGGCCGCCGTGCTGCACGCCATTGGAAACACACGCTTGTTCTGCAACTCAGTTGCAGCTATACCTGCAAAACCCACACACACACACAAAAAAAGGATTGCATGTTAAAAATACTAAAAAGACACAATACAGATTAAAACAGAACTGCAGTTTCCCTCTACAATCGCCATAAATTCTTGACGGTACAAGCACAACTGAACAGTGATCATTTCTGATGAGCAATGTGCAATTTGATATAGCTCATGCACTTCAGTAGCCTGGGCCCGCCCATACTTCCTGGGACGCTACATTCAATTTCGTGAGGAAGTCAGTATGGCCATCGTGCCGATTTAGAGGAATTATTTTTCCCATATCTGTGGGCACCAATGAGAAACGAGCTTACGCATACGTCATCGGAATGAGTGTTCTGATTGGTTGTAGATTCGTCAAGTAGTACAGAGGCATCTGATGGGCGCAGGTTAAGCCCGCCTCCCAGAAGACGGTAATGTAGAATGGCCAGACTAAGCTCCTGTGAGCTTTGTCGCGGAAGCTAGGCTAGCACTTCAGGCTTTCAGTTTTGTTTACAATAACAATGTCACAGGCCTAGATTTTCTTTTGTTGTAATGAGGAATGTCACGTCGCATAACACTCTCTTTATTGAAAGTTAGTTTACCAGCCACACCAAGTGTATTGTAGTACTGGCAAACCATGTTTCGGCAAAAGATAAACCCTTACAACACAGTACAAATTAATGCATTTGTAACAACTCAGCAAGTGTTATATCGACGTATCTCACACTGAAGAAAAGTGTCAGCCCAAAACTGTGAAGCAGTTAAAATATTAACTAAAACTGTGAGGTGCTTGCTTTATTTTTCATTTTTTCAACTTTACAAAAGCAACATCTTTAAATCACTGTCCCTACATTTTCAATCTGTACTGTTAAGTTGTGCCTGTTCCAAAAGTTGCCTAGTTTATAGGACTTGTCTGAATTGATCATGTTACAAAACTTTTGTGTCTTTTCCTTCCAACTAATTATCACCCAGTTATATGTGACTTTCCTTCAGTGGTAAACACATCTGCTGCCTAAATATAGCATTGAGTGCACAATTCGTACAGTGAAACAAGAAGTGATAATTGCAGAGAAGCAGAAGTTCCCACATCAGCCGATACTAATACTACTGACCTATGCACTTTCGATTCTTAAAGAATGTGAGTGTGCCGTGCCAGGTGTCCAAGTGCACTCCGATGATGGAGCCTTGGCCAAAGCGTGAAGAGAAGCTGACCTTGTCCCCCTTATGGTGGAGCAGACCTACACACACACACACCAAACAACAACGTGTAAGTGTGTGTCTGTGTAAGGGCATTACACACTCAAGGTGATGGGTGCATAATCCTATTCATTTCCCAAATGTATCGATGCTGATGGCAGGAAATGAATGAACATACCTGTGTACGATAACCCCCAGCTCTCTTCATCCTTGCCCAGTAGGCTGCAGAATGTGTGTCTGTATTTATCAAGGTTCACGTCAGAAGTTCCAATCCCCACCATCTGTGGCATGAGGAAACCAATTATTCACAGATCCATTGTAAACGCCTTTTTAAAAAACAAAACAAAACAAAAAAATAATCAGTTTCTCTTATTCGTGGTGCAGAAAACCATGTACCACATAAACTGATATAAACAAATCCTCGCTGATTGTGTGCCAAACCAGACACATTACTGCCAGAAATTAAGCCATATTTTAAGATAATATTTTAATTATCGTCCCCCGGCAAATTTATGAAGCAAATTCATGTTGTGTATCTTGGCGAAGTTACGTGTCTTTGCACCTCTTTTCAGATTGGCCTGTTTCAGCACAGTTTGAAATGTAAATGTAGAAGGAGGTTGGAGACGGTGTTGAAGTTTTTGTATGGTCCATTGGATACCTTAAGCTACCCAAATTCAATAATAAGGTAAATGCGGTTTGACATTCTATGACTCCTTTAATATTTGGGAATGCAACAAAACTAAACGAGATACATATAGCATATACATGTAGCATATATTCTCTAAGACACCAATTTTATATGCTTGAAAGTTAACCTGCAAAGGAGCAGGTTTGTTCAAAAATATATGTTAGCCCAGCAACTGAGCCAAGATTGCTGTTAACGAGAGTAACTGAACCAATTCTAAACCTAACGAGGCTTATCAAAGTTAGCCAGGATTTGCTGTTAGGATTTGCTTGCTTAATGGAATACCCTCCTTTTGGTAGTTTGTGTCTTAAAAGTCTTAGTTCTTTTATCATTTCATAGAGCCCGACCGATAAAGGATTTTGAAGGCCGATACCGATACAAATATTTGTTGGTTTAAAAATCCGATATTTCGATATATTGGCCGATATTTAAAAAAAAAAAAAAAAAAAAAAAACAGAAACTCGCAAACAAAACATTAAAAGATTTCCATAACATTAGCTATTTGTAGTTATTTATGAGTTTTAACTAAAATAATGATAATGCATTTTAAAAAGAAACTTGTTTATTTTATTGTCACAACGGAACAACAAATTCAAAATATTGGACTTGATAAGTCACAAATTTTGTCATGCTTATCTGAATATATAAAACGCCAACACTTTTTAAATTTTAAAATATTCATTTATCGGCCATTATAAATGCCGATATCGATAGTTTGGAAAATGCCTAATATCGGCCGATAATATCGGCCTGCCGATATATCAGTCGGGCTCTATTACATATGCGTACTGCCATCATCACTTCATGCAGTCTGCTTGCCAAAAGTGAATGTAGCACTCAGTTTTTTTTTTTTTTTTCAAAAGGTTATGACCACCATCAATACAACAAAAATTCCGAGAGGTTTCTGCAAATTCATAAACAAAAAAAAGAAAAAAATAAAATATAAAAAAAAGTATAATTTTTAAAAAAAAAAAAAAAAAAAAAAAAAAACCAACAAATGAAATAAAAATGGAAGAATATGCCCAAACCTAAAACCCAATACATCTGAAGTCATAAGCTCACCATATCGGTGCCATATACAGGTGACGTCATCTTGATCTCCCAGAAGTGCTGTCCATCTGTGAGCTCTTTGGAGCCTCTGATAGCGGCCGTGCCACAGCTGTACTCAGAGTGGAAGCTCACCTTCCTGTTCTCACAACTGAGGAGCGTTGCCGCCGATCGGCTGCTGTCATCCCACACCCAGTCAAAATCTGACACAGACAAAGACAGTCAATATTTACCAGATTGGGCAGGCACTATTGATCTAACCACAGGGCTTATGGATATTCATAATCAAAAGCTGTCCATAACAGACTAACAGGCTAGGCTGCACCACTTAAAAATAAAGAAAGTGAACTAAAGAAAGAGTGTTAAGATGCATGTTTTGATGAAAGAAAGACAAAGTATGAGAGAAGTTGACAAGACCCACCCTGGTCGTCCTCTCCACAATGACAGTCATGTATATGTGTGAAGCCACGCAAGCGGGGGTTGCGGCTGGCCTCAATTTGCGAGTCACAACTACAGTAAGACTCCCCGGTCACAGGGACAGCACTTGGTACAGGGTTCAACGCTGCAGGAAACTCCACCTCCGAGTCAGAGTCACTATACTTTAACACACATGCACAACAACGGGAATAAATGATTAATGTATCAAGCTGCATTAACAAATGCACATGCTTTCATATTATTTTGAGATTCATTCATGCAAACACTTACCTCAGTCTCCGAGGCCTGAATAAGAGCACGTGCGTCCGCATCTCTTCGAATACCACTCCAAACGTAGCGCCACGCCCGGCTGTTCCTGTTTCTCCTCGACATAACAGTTAGGACAGAGTAGCCTGTTGATTGAAAAACATCACCACAAATGCAAGTATTTAGTTATTAGCTACATCCACCCTGCGGTGTGATAATGCGCCAGTCCACTGCTTTCGGACATGATACAGTAGGCTAGGGGCCATTTAGGAAAGTATGCAAAGTATACAGTTTATAATCCTCCTTAAATAAAGAAAGAATAGACATGGATGAATTAGCGTTGCATTACTGTTGAATCTGACAATCGTTACCGCCAAACTAGTTAATCCTGAAACACTTGCTAGCCAGGATTCATAGATAGGCCTAACGTTACACTATGGTCGGAGTAACGTTAAATGGGTAAATTGGCCTGCAAAGGCGCTGCTAGCACCTAGCAACTCCAAAACTTCAGCAGCGATTAACCGAAAAGGTTCACTAGGTTGTAATTAAATGTATTGTTTGCCACTAGTTTAATAAAACAACCCGAGTGTCTATTTGTAAAAGAGCGAATACTCACAAATTGCTACAATGCTTCAAACGATACTTTTTTTTGTCACCAACCGCACGTTAGCGTTAGCTAGCTTCAGCGGAGACGTATGTTACGAATAGGTGAAAAAAACAAAGCGTTCAATACTTCCATACGCATTGCCAGACATATTAATGATTAATATAACGTTACATATCTACACATATCCATCTTTAGAACGATACTAACACGAACTCACGTTTGTGTCCACGTTGCAAACCCGCTTCAGAAGTGGAACAGCGCGGCCCCACCATTGTCCGCTAAACTAACGTTAGCTAGTAGCAAAGTTAACTAGTACGAGCAGTACAGCTCTGGCAACAGTAAACTTACCAGTTTTGCAGTTGTAAAGCGTGAATGTTCTGGTATTCTTGCAGTCTTCCAAATATGATATAAAAATATATATTTGCAGATGTGTTTGCAATTATGCATGCGTCAAATCATTCTAGCCATCTTAGCTAAGGTTATTCTACCTGTCAGTCCCTGCAATGACCTACTTTCACGACAGACGTAAACAAAGTATTGCCGTGGTCTCTCTTTAACCACAGATTGGATAACAAGCGAAAGAGGTTGGCTTATGCTAGAGCTTATGCCTTATATTCATTGGCTAACGACGCTGTCAACGAACTGTCGTATTCAGAACGCTTCACCGTCGGACATTTTGGCTCCTGGAAACAAGGAAGCGCAGTTTCTTGCGCGCTGCACAGTCCCTTACAACCAGACATCTTTACGAACAACATATTTCTCTCTGTTACAACACTCACACACTTAACTGGAATGTCGCTTCACCCGAGGACCGCGTGATCCATGGACCTTTTTCACAATTAAGCCACGACATCCTATAAGCATCTGATTCGGCTAGGCATACGCCAAAGCCATATAGCGAGAGATTTTCTAAACCGCTCTGGCATAGCCTACTAAATCAGCAAGGATGCTTATTGAATGCGATCACGTGCGCTTAGCAGCCACATTTTAGAAGAATTGGTGCTGAGAAAAGTCCATGCGACTTTTATAATTGGATGCAAATTCTGTCAGCTGCTAAGATACTTTTTTATTACCAATTGGTTTTGCAAATTCACCTATGAGACCGACTGCTTCATCCTACATGTTGCATTTCATTCAAAAGGCTCACAAGTAGAACTACTTCCTCTTAAAGCCCAAATAGTGCAAAATTGTAAGGTTAAAAAACAAGGCAAGATAATGCACATCTGCGTAATTTAACTGTGTAATTTGAATAAAAAATATCTTAAGCCAAGTGAGGAATGTATTCCAACCAGGTAGCCTATGTAGGCAGAAAAGCAGTTAATTAAATATTTTAGCGAAGTATAAATGTTGGCAAGAAATTCTTATTAAAAACACCAGCAATCAGCGTCAGTCCCTGAATATTAATTTGATTCGCTTGAGAGAGGTGGATTAACCTTTGGTGTGAAAGAGGCATAGTGTGATTAAAGTTGATTCACATAGCCTAGTGTTAAAAAAAGATATTAAGAATGCATGTAGAAAATGGTTAAGAATGCATGCAGATGTGCATTTTCTTGACATTTTTGTTAATGTGATGAATGAGAATGCAAGCATAGTTCCACAGGCTTTAATTGCATCATGCCTTTTTTGCATCATGAGGTTTTCCACCCCTCTCCCAATTAAATTTATATTACAATTAAAGGACTGATTTACATATAACTTAAATGTGCATTAACAGTTTAATAACTGGCTAATAACTGTGGTAAAACTTGAATCAGATACTACCCAGTGCAATCCTATCAAGGACAGGTGCATCTTCTATCTTGCCTCAGTTTGACAACATAGCCTATGATCAGGACAGTGGAACAAACACCATATACTGTTTGGTTGTCCTAAACCTGCTGGATTTCAAGGCTATAGTTTGGTTGGGCTGCAGTACCTTTCTATGAAACAGATGGCAACGTTAGAAATAATCCCTAACCTCATACAAACCCAGCAACAATGGCCACAAATGCAAGAGTATTTCACTCTGAATGTATCCAGAGTACAAGATGAGCTTCTTGATTTGCCAAAGGGTCCAGACAATACATTTGAGACAAGATATCAATATGATTAGGTCAAGTAAAAGCAGCTATTTTAATAAAGTTTGTGGAAGTTGAGATTTATTTATTTAGGAAACTGAACGATTTCACCTTCATTGACCTGCTTTGGCCAGAGAAAGCAATGCAATCAGAGACAGTAGAACTACAGATTTAAACAGTAGAAGTGCTCCAAGAATGTCTTTGATCTAAAACGCACACACACACGGATACATGCGTGCATACACACTCACACAAACATACCTTCATACACTTCACTCTCACACCAGTATCAACAGAGTACAGACAAACAAGCTCCAGGTTGATCAATGATTACATCAAGTGAAACTCCAAGCATTTAGAACAAAATAATCCACAGTGCAATTCACCTACCTATACAGATATATTATATTATACACTTATTTATATAGAGAGCATTGGGATTCAATTAAGACTTTGTTTCATGAAAAATTGAAATTCTTCATAAATAATCATTGGAAAAAAATAGTATATTTTGTATATCATTTCATAGGTCCTCATCATCATGTGAAAATCAGAAATGGTCCCAAAATAATACTGAAAAAAAGAGAACTTTTTTGCATACATGAGGAAAATAAAGACAAAAAACAACAACATACACACACACACACAAATAAATAAAAAAATAAACACAAACAAAGCAAAGCATAGCAAGGTCAAAGGAGAAAGGGATGCACTATCTGAACAAATACATCCACACATGCACACACACACACACACACTCACTCACACACACACACGCACACACACACACACCGAACAAAGCACAGATTTCACAGCGCATTTACAGAGGCAACTTAATGCAGGAGTACTGTACACTAAGAGAAAAGAGGAACTTGTGTGACACAATCTCACATGCAAATATATTCATACTCTTCCTCAATTACCCAATTACATGAACACACACACACACACACACACACACACACACTCCCTCCTCTCTGCTCTTGGGTCAGTGTAGTATATGTAGTGCTGGTATGATAATGGTTGATATTTATGGGCGACGCTCATACCAGTATGGGTTTTCAATTAAATCGGTTATCATGTGGTGACTGGGCGAATAGTTTGTGTGTGCATGTGTGTACAAGTATGCATGTGTGTGCATGTTTGTGTGTATATGTATGCATGTATATGTGCATGTCATGGGACGGAACTCAATGAGTCAGGCTGTACATCGATCTCCCCTTGTTTACTTGGTGGAGAGAATGAGGGCCACAATCAGGCCGTAGAGACCCAGCACTTCAGCGAAAATAAGGATGAGGATCATGCCAACAAAGAGCCGAGGCTGCTGGGCAGTGCCCCTCACTCCAGCGTCACCCACAATGCCAATCGCAAAGCCAGCTGCCAAGCCACTCAGGCCCACGCTCAGACCAGCGCCCAGATGCAGGAAACTCCTAGGATGTGGGAGACGAGACAAGAGATTGTAAAGAGGCAAGACAGGAACACTACTTACCTACACAGTAGACAAATGGGTGTTTTAGCAGGAAGCAACAGTTTACCAATTTAACTTGCTTAACTAAGTCGAATTCATCTTTGGTCTCTTTATGGAAAACATTGTCTAGGATATCCCCCCTTGGCTTAGGTGGCCCAGTGCTTAAAGAAAACAATCACAGCAAACTTACTTGAAGAGTGAGACTCTCTCCGAGATGTTGTTGGCGATGAGCACAGCCACCACCAGGCCATAGATTGCTATGATACCAGCCATGACCACTGGGATGATGGACTTCATGATGAGCTCCGGCCTCATGACGGACATGGCTGCAATACCTGTGCCACTCTTCGCTGTGCCATAGGCAGCACCCAAAGCTGAAGGGGGATAGGCAAGGCAAGGCGTGTGTATTAGAGGGCTGTTAGTGGAACAGCTGATCTATATCCCTGCTTTAATGTATAGTATGTTCACAAAGCCACACACAAAGTTCTGTTCGATGAAAAACCTTTTAGTACATTAGTAACAACTCACTGCTCAAACATGGATCAGGGTCTAGATCTCGTATAAACCAGCAGAACTTCACAAAAGAATATGGTTGTTAAAAGTAGTTCAGAGTAGCAGTGGGAGGGGCAAAGACTAGGCCATACAAAGTCAAACAACAGTGTGGATGGTCTAAGCAAATATCCAACTAATTAACCCATTCCAGCACCTACACCTCAAATACCTGTGTGGGGGGGGACACAGTCGCACTGGGCTGGAGTGGTGTAGTCTGTTAGTTTGGGGATCTTTAAGCATGTCCTTTGCTTACTTGTGCATACCATAATTTCAATAAATTACAGTCGTGTTCCTGTTCCGCCACGCTCTCTGTTTCAACCCACGATTAGAAACGAACATGGCCGAGGCCGCCCACGGGGTTTTCCTCCGCGTTTAGCAAACACTGACTTAACCTAATGGATAGCGTGGTATTTATTCAATGACAAGGAATCTTCATCCTACTGATGTATGGGGTTACAACGTGTCGGAACTATCGGGATTAACGCAAAGTCGCCCAATGCAACTGAACAAACGCTCGTCTGCATCAGAGAGTGCAATCACTGAATTGCATCTTGCTCGGTTTTTGTCTTAGGGACTTGACGGCAATTACTAAATCAATGACATTAGGTGTGGATGAGAGGTCAAACCAGATGTAGAATGACTTAAAGCTATATTAAACAATATTTCAAATGCCATCTTCATTATTTAAACATAATATCTTGGTTAAATTTGTTTTTACATGAAGTTATCATTTGATATCACTATCGTTCTACAGTGACATTGACATTAGGTGTAACGTTAGTAGCCTATCTATTTCAGTATTCTTAACAGTACAAACATTTTCCTAGGGCGTCTAGTAAAAAATAATCAAACTAAATAAATAATGGATAAATTCTACGTCAATCGCAACGTCATCTGCCGTGATGGAACCCTTCGCGCATCCCTTCCCCCTCGAGCAGGTACGCCGAGGTGATCGCCCAGACCCGCGGACGTAGGCTATCATCGCCCAGTCAGCCGTGACACCTTACATCTCCAGTTCCAACTAGAAACTCATCGGTTCCCCGTCAAGAATAAAACCAGCACACTTAAGCCTACCAGTAATGGCTCTGACAATGCCGAGTCTGCAATGAAAACATTTAAATATGGTTAAGAATGAATGAATCGCCTCTTACCACTGAAGACCATTGCTGCGGATGCTCCCATCACTGCAAAGAATGGAGAATATTCGGGGCTTTCGGCAGACATTCTTCTGATGCTACAGTAAGGCGCTCAAATATGATGAAGATTTTCTACCTTTTTCGTCTTTTCAGTGGCACCTTCTCAAACTGGGCAGAATACTGAGGATACGATGCCTGTGCCACCAATGCTTGCCAAGGCTTGGAACCTAGTCTACCACAGATCACCGGTGGAGAGGATGAAAATGGCGAAATGGAGAGAGTCACATGATCAGTCATCACCGCGCAGCCCATTTCCGCTTTTCAGGGATGACACACCATTCCCAACACATTTAGATCAAATTGGGTGATGTTCGTTTCATTGTCAAGTAAAAAAAACCTTTCTGATTATTATTAATAATTACGCAATATGCAGTGCGTCCATACTTTCTTGGCTTAGCCATTTCTAAAGTACCTACAGTCCAGTGGTACAGTCCATTGCAGACTGTCACAAGGTGTGAATTTCACTTATCAAGGCATCAGAAGTTGCAGTTTGACAGCAGTAGTGTAAAGTCATCATCATGTATCATTCATCATGTCTCAGTCATGTCTGTCAGTTTTGTCTAAGGAATGCGCCGCACGTTTAATAGGAAATCTGATAGTAGTTTTTGTTATTTTAGTAAAGTGCATTAAGCACTGGAGGTCTGCTCTTGGTTGGAAGATAGAGAATGGAAGAATGGTTGGAAGACTCTGATAGTAGTTTTTGTTATTTTAGTAAAGTGCACACTGGAGGTCTGCTCTTGGTTGGAAGATCACTGTCTAAGAGCGAGAGGCCCACTGTCTAACACTCACACTCACCTCATGCAGAAGCTCGTTTCATTTATTAGTGAAGGTACTTGTATGTCAACTATCTATAAGTCCTATAGGCCTATACAGTATAATCTACCAGCCTAAATAAAAAGAAACAAAAATAGATCAATTATGTAGACTGAATCAGAACTCTGCTTTGGATTTGGGGAAATGTCAGTCCCGTTAAGAATTTTACAACTTCCCCTCATCGGCCGTGGATCATGTGACGAGTCTTATGATTGTGAGAGTCGGAGAGTCCTGTAGAGAACTGAGACTGACTTAGTTTGAGTCACACACACACAAAATTCCTGAATGATCAAATAGCAGCCCAATCGGCCATCCAACTCTGTATGTTCTTACCCGACTTACTGCAGACATGCATTATGAAGATTACGAGTTTTAGATGGATGAAGTAGGCCTAGGACAGGGCCCAATTTAAAATGTTTTAAAACAATGAATCGTGTGGCCTACTAAAAAAAAGAAGTTTATTCACTAATTTACACGAATGTTTTGCGCAGCACAATAGCCTAATGGCAGCTCCGCACGCTCAGGAACACATATTCTGCTAATAATTGTATTAATAGTATTACTATGACCAGAATAACATACATATTTGTCACCTGACTGACTGGTCACGCATGGCGCCACTGTAAGGAAAATCCTAATGCTCATATGGCCCATACCCCCGTTGGCTAATGGTTTCAAACCTCCCCTGAAAAAAAATTGCAAATGTCCATGTATTCTGCAATCAACTTTCTCAAAACACAGTATGGTTAAGAGAGGTTGGCTTTGAAATGTATTTTTATTAATTATGTAGAGCTGTGTGTGCACACTGCCTTTAGTGGTCAACAGCCTTCCACTTGGTGTCGCTGATCCCCTCATGATTCATACTGTAGATGCTACGTGGCATATGGACGAATACTCGAAAGGCGTTTAAATGTGTACGCCCCTATGCCCGTAATTTCAGCTCTGACATTGTCACCAAAGCAAAGCCACAGCCTTCACTAACGCAATCTCGCTACTTATAGGGCAATTAAGCATAGACCTAAAGTCATGGCACAGCCTGAAATGAAAAGACCTTGTTGTGGAGACTCTTTTTAGTTTTAACCTCTACCGACCCCTTTCTATTTCTTTAGTGTAATAGGCTATTTACAATACATTAGACTATTAAATAGGTATAATATCTGTCTGAATTTTGAACAAATAAAAGGCAACATCCTTAAGTCAGACAGGCTGTTTCATTAAAGTTTATTTTTATTTAACAAATACGATATTCATTCACGCAATGTAAAAATCACAAAGTAGGCTACTTTGTAGGACTACACATAGGGTCTCTTCTATCTAGGTGTTTTTCTGAGTGGGCAAGAACACTAACTCTAACTCGCTCTCCTAACAGTGTAAGACACACCATATCCGTGAAAAGATGTAGGCTAAAGTGGGGGGTGGGGGTGAGGAGTCAGCTGGAGAAACCTGCGCAGGAAACGGCATCAGCATCACAGGAACACGGACATCTGAGCATCGTCCGTACAGACGTACACACAGGGAAGGCTAAGGATTTTCCATCAACTACTTTCCCCATCTGTCCACAGGGCGCTCAGGTGTTCACTGCATGAAGTCCAGTTGTTAAGAATGCGAACCGATGCTCATCTTCCATCTCCAGCACGCCATAGCGTGATATTTCTTCCTAAAAACAAACATTTGTTTAAGGGTATCTGGCATTCAAACGCAAGAGCTATTTACGTTGCTCACTAAGGAATGTGCCACAGTTTTTACGGTCCCTCGGATGCGCGTTTGCTGGTTGCTACGAATGTATAACCTACAGACTAGGCCAACACTGACTTATCATACTTTTCATACTCTATTACATTCTGCATCTGTAGCTGAGCATACCAAAGAGAATTATGAAGAGAATAACCAAAAACGCCATGGTGCCACCACAAAACACTGGCATTACGCTACAGCACTTCAATATGTGGCACTAAAGTATCGCTAAAGGCTATGTGCAATTCGTGCACTATGTTATAGCACTATGATGTTTTAGTTGCTACCCTACCTTTGTACAAGAAGAACACTGGAGATTTGGCTCATTTGATTATTCCGACCCGTCACGGTTACATCATAGCATGTAGATGATATACGATAGAAAAACAAGCCCGATGATGGCGAAAAACATCAGAACCAAGATATCCAACATGTTTGCCGACCAAAGCAGAAAAATATCCTGTGTTTGTTTGACGGATATCTGCGGTAGGCCAGGCTGTGATAAACACCGGCGACAGTCGGAATAGATCGGGGATCACCGGAGCAGAATAAATTCCGAATCTGCGCAAGCAAGACCCCTCCCCACCAGATGCGTTCATGTATCTGGAACATGAATGGCGTGGATGCAAGGAGCTGTGATCATTGCCGTCATCGAGTCACGCATTAAAAGGGAGACAAAATACCTGATAAAAATATCTTTATTGACTGCAGAATCGGTTAAATTCCACGTGCATAAATGACAACGCGAGAATGAGCGGGCGTCCTCACAGCAGAATATCTTTTGTCCGATGTTTGTAGGGCTAAAAACTGGTTTTACTTTACAGAAAAATCCAAAACGAAGGTAATAGGTTGACCTAAATTAAATGCAGTTCAAAGTTTTGACACTATTAGGCTGTAGATGGCTTGGGGTACCAAGACAGGCCCAGCAGGCATATGATCTCTTTAATTTCTGGACCGACTTCGTGACATTATATCAGGGTTTGCGTGCACCCACATTTGGGCTGCGGCCTGTGTCAAAAATAAGCCTTATAATTGAACATTCTCGCTCTCTCTCTCTCACACACACACACACACACACACACACACATCAGCAGACATCACTAGCCCCCTATGATGATCACACACATACTGTATACCCGCAATGTGTGTTAAGAAGTGAGCACAGGACTCCCCCATATCCATCTGTACATGTTTAAAGGTGCCAGTGTTCTATTTTAGTTGAGGCATCAGCTGTGAAGTGGCATACAGTGAAGGTTATTTTATATGAAAGCATTGTAGTAGGCCTAGACCTGGGTAGTCAGAGTAGCCATTACACACAGTGATAGGTAACACCACAATAAAGACAAGAAAAGATTTGCTAGCCCCTCCACATAAACTGGCTGCAGCTACAGCACAAAATTAGGGGCAGGCATGTGAATCTGCTATGGATTCATTAATAGAAATGAATGCTAACTGCTTTCCCCTTTTGAGATTTCCACATACTTGAAGCATTAACCAACAATTATCCTTTTATAGCACTATAATGCACAATTCTTATGTACACACATACACACTTGCATGCCCAGACACACATTCATGTGCGTGCATACATCTATTCACACCCTCCATTTTTTTTTCTCCCAGTTGGCACACATAACAATAATGCTCATCTGAGATTCTAATATTTCTTCACATCTTTGTGGTCAATCTGATCACACACACACATGCCGCACTTGCAGCATTTGAACACTTTATACATCCCCTACCATGGCCCCGACATCCATCTCTCAATGCACACACAGACCCTCTCTGACATCGCAAATCGTCTCTGATGGATCACAAGACTCCCCAATTTTCTGACCACCAAAAACAGAGCCCCCGTGTCCAATGGGAGTCAAAACAAAATGGCCTTTAGATGAATAACGTTACTTGGCTACTGTGTCTCTATCGGCGACATTCACAAAAACGATAGAAAGACACAGTCAAATGACTTTTTTAACATTGTACCAGTATGTGGGGAGACTAGTGCCATTCCAACTAATGTCTGGTGGTGTGTGGGTGTACACGGACACACAGTGAAGGTAAACCTCTGTGATCTGTGTACTAATGGAGTCATCAATCACCACCCACCCCCACCCCACCCATCATTACAAACTTTATTACCCCCCCCCCCCCACCACCATCTCTCCACATCCTGTAGTCACCTAACCCCTACCCCCATTAAAACACAGAATAGCCAGACAGACTCAGTCCCAACACATTTCTTACACCCAGGAAATACATGGGGGGGGGGGGGGGGGG
>JAGFZM010005814.1:0-18279 GCA_017657215.1 Limnothrissa miodon
AACGTATAGGGGGTTCTGGGATAGGCTCGAACTGTGTGAATTCAGTCTCCTCATGTTTAGGAACTAACCTCCAGTCATGATACATGACATTCTCAACCTCACGTTCCTTATCCTCTTGTTTGCCTGTGAGAAACAACAAGCCACAGGCAGTTTTGAGATTGCAATTCTTTATCAACTAAAGTATTCAGCTGGTGATGTAAGGGACAAGGTGAATAAATGTGTACACTCACCTCTGTATGTCAGGATTCCCCATGCTTTTCCATGATCCATATCCTACAAGGATTACAAAACATCACATTAAGGTGGTGGCTCCTTTGCTCAGGTGTGTTGTGCAGTTTGTGTAACGTCAGACGGTGTTCCGTCCTGGGTGGCTTCTTGGGATTTATAACGGTGTCCTATAATAAACTGCAAGCAAATCCTACCTGATGTGGCACCTAGATGACTAGAATGACTTCATCAATCCAGCTACCCTAATTTAATTTGAACTTCCATAACACCTGGGCATCCTCAAATATAGTTTGCACACTGTAGGCACACTGTTCCCCTAGGAACACATTTTCACCCTATTCAGGGCACAGTTTGTTGACATTATGCATTAGGGATTACGGTTCTTGGGAACCAGGGGCATTTCTGTTTCTGCAATCAGTGTCATTAAAATAACCTTTTTAGTTTCATAAGGAGGACAAAGTGAGTTTTCTTGTATTTTAGCAGGGTAGACTACATAGACTACAAATATCAGTGACTGTACCGAGAAATCATCTAGTCAGTCGACATGAAAAGAATTCAGTCAGTACAGTAGCCTTTCAAGTATCAAACAAGGATACATGGGATGCTTTTCAACCCAGGAAGACACACACACACCTCTGCCGTGTAATCCACTTTCACTTTCGTGATCTTCCAATAGCATGGTTCAGTATGCTCCTCAAGCCATGATTTCCGCGTGAAAAGCCTCCCCACGCCAAACATTCGCATACTAGCCAGCAAGGTGAACAGTCGACTTTCACGCCGCACGTCTTCCCAGGCAAGAACGGGTAGTCTTTTCCCAGTGAATGGCCGGGTCATCGTCTCATAATCAAGGGCATAGCGCTGAGCGTCAGTTGGCCGATTCTTCAGTTCACGGTAAGCACGGATCTTCCGTGCCATTTCGGCGATCAGACGAACGCGCTTTTTCTTCACCATTTTGCTGTCTGCAAGTTGGGGCAGAATATACACATTTAACTGACATCATCTCACATTACAATACATAGCCTACACATGCTATAGTGCATTTACAAAAGCAATGTTGTGACAGCAGCACTGTCTCTAAGGGAAACGGGGTAAAATATGGTCCTTTGTACGGCTGGGATAAGTAGTGATGCCACAAAGTAACATTGGTTGTGTCATAGCTAGCTAGCTAGCTATGATTATGCACGTGATAGATTGCAAGACAGTTACAAAAGCATTGGCCCAACACCATTTTACTATGGTATGCGAAAATGCATTTATACATCCATGCAATAGTGTTCTCATGCGAGATAGCAGCAAGTAACCTACCTGTTTATTCAAGAGATGACAGAAGACTTCGCGTTCAAATTGACCTCAAAAAAGCGGAAGTCATGGACGAAGAGTACGACTTTGAAATCAATCCCCCAGGAAATAACATGCATTTGGTTCCGCACCAGGTGGCTTTTCATTTAAACTTTGAAAGATAGATCTCTCCAGACAGAACAATCTGGAGAGTTTACTGACAGCTTAACCAAAAAAAACATATTTGACATAAAATAAAGGTTTCATACACTGAAATTGACAAAATTTAAGTTCCGGCATAGCAGACCTTCTACTTATTGGTGCTAAGGGTCAAAATTAATAGAAAAAAAAACACAAATTCAAAACTAAGGCAAACTATCAGATTCAACCCATTTTATTGAGCTTTTGAGACTTTGGCTCCCCAACTATTGTGTATGAAATTTCTTACTTTCTTTGTGATGTCCTTTACACACTGAATGAGGTCACTTTGCCATTTAATTGTTTCTGTGCATATTTATTGTTTCATTTTAACACCATAAGTCAGGTAAAGGCCATGCTTAAGATATACAGAATGCAAATAGAGACTGGGCTTATACATACATTATGTACACATGACGGCATAGTTGAAATATGTAAATTTATATACATAAAAATAAGCAAAAGTGCTTTAATGCATAACAAAATGTTTCTTTATACAGACAATTATAAAACATATATATGTATATATATATATATAGTGTGTATGTATTTAATTAAGACCCACCAAAGATACAAATAAAAGATTTCCCATAATGAAACAGCCTAAAAATGGACATGGAAAAAATAACCGAGTCTCAAAAACATTTTCAATAACTCAAAGTCACCTATGATGCCACTGTTAAAAAAGACGGGGCTGGCCCAAGGCACTGGAACACTCCTTACATGACTTCTATACGCAAACTGATCATCTTACACAATCATACACAACCTTCTCATTAGGTTATAATCCACTCACTCATTCATTCATGTAAGTGCATCAGCAGATTCATAAACAAATAAGGAGTGCTCCACATTCCACAGAATAACAGCAATCCCACACTTTCAAGATGTGTTAGGGTCCAGCCAATGTTCAGCTGAACGTATATGGGTACATATTCTTGTAAAAGGTCCAGTTCAACAAAGACATTGAATAATGAATGAAGGTCCAGTTCAAGGATCTTGGAGAATTAATAAACCAGCAAATGTGGGAGCACAAGAATGACATACACATCATAGTATGTTTGGGCCACAAGTGCCATTTCTATACTGCTCTGTGAACTATTTAGTAAAAATGATAATAAAACATAACCCTACCTATGATACCTCTTTACAGTTTTGGCTGATAGAGCTATAAGATGATCAAACAGTCGTAAACCTAACATGATTTTTTTTTTACCCGTTCCAAAACCGCAATGAAGGTTAGAGTTTCAAGTAGGGTGTCTATGAGAGGGAAGCATGAGACTGTAACACATCATCTCCTACTATCAGGTATCGGCACTTATGGCACCAGACCCAAGAAGAAGTAGTAACAGTTGGACTACAAATCTAAACAAATCACAACATAGTTGTACTCCTGCACAGTCTACTACATGGATGTGTAGAGGCCACTGCTTTGTTGTGATAATACTTTTTAGGGGTAAATACTGTTGTAACCCTTTAAGAGCCAGTATTGACCAACACAAGATACTTTTGTGGTGGTGGAATGCATGGAAGGAAATCTACCTTGCCTCTGTGATGCTATACTGAACCAATGTTTACTCTGCAATTTCTGCAAAGCACTTCCCCCTAGCGCAAGAAAAACACCTACTGAAAATGGAGAGGTGTGAAGAACGATGCCAGCTTCTGTCTATTAGAGATCAGTCTGTTTGTTGAGAGAAACATTCAGTGTGTATTAGATCATTGCAATTTTTCTCATATCTTTATAGGGATTGACACCCCCCTGGTATTTTGCATTAGAATACAAATACTTTATGCGTTCAAATGCATTAATTTCTTGCCTTTGCATGTGTGCCTTGAGTGTTCATGTATTTAGATTTCTATGCATGTGTGTGTGTGTGTGTGTGTGTGTGTGTGTGTGTGTGTATACAGTACATGTATCAGGTCCAGCGACAGCGCTTCCTTTGGCAGGCCTCAGGATCGGACGTGCAGCCCTCTGAGTCGCTACTGGAAGAGGGTCCGGGTGGCGTGTGTGTGTGGCCGTGAGGCAGCATGTGGGTTTGCGCGTGGTCCAGAGTGAGGACCCAGCCCAGCTTGGAGTGGAGCAGCTGCCGGAGGCCTGGGGGGAGAGGCAGCACCCCCAGGGCATCAGTCCCAGATGGGAGGAGTTTGCGCAGGCGTGCACAGCACAGGTACTGCAGGGAGGTGGGCGCCGACACAGATCGGATGAGCTTCATGCTGCTCTTGGCCGCCGTGCTGCACGCCATTGGAAACACACGCTTGTTCTGCAACTCAGTTGCAGCTATACCTGCAAAACCCACACACACACACAAAAAAAGGATTGCATGTTAAAAATACTAAAAAGACACAATACAGATTAAAACAGAACTGCAGTTTCCCTCTACAATCGCCATAAATTCTTGACGGTACAAGCACAACTGAACAGTGATCATTTCTGATGAGCAATGTGCAATTTGATATAGCTCATGCACTTCAGTAGCCTGGGCCCGCCCATACTTCCTGGGACGCTACATTCAATTTCGTGAGGAAGTCAGTATGGCCATCGTGCCGATTTAGAGGAATTATTTTTCCCATATCTGTGGGCACCAATGAGAAACGAGCTTACGCATACGTCATCGGAATGAGTGTTCTGATTGGTTGTAGATTCGTCAAGTAGTACAGAGGCATCTGATGGGCGCAGGTTAAGCCCGCCTCCCAGAAGACGGTAATGTAGAATGGCCAGACTAAGCTCCTGTGAGCTTTGTCGCGGAAGCCAGGCTAGCACTTCAGGCTTTCAGTTTTGTTTACACTGACAATGTCACAGGCCTAGATTTTCTTTTGTTGTAATGAGGAATGTCACGTTGCATAACACTCTCTTTATTGAAAGTTAGTTTACCAGCCACACCAAGTGTATTGTAGTACTGGCAAACCATGTTTTGGCAAAAGATAAACCCTTACAACACAGTACAAATTAATGCATTTGTAACAACTCAGCAAGTGTTATATCGACGTATCTCACACTGAAGAAGAGTGTCAGCCCAAAACTGTGAAGCAGTTAAAATATTAACTAAAACTGTGAGGTGCTTGCTTTATTTTTCATTTTTTCAACTTTACAAAAGCAACATCTTTAAATCACTGTCCCTACATTTTCAATCTGTACTGTTAAGTTGTGCCTGTTCCAAAAGTTGCCTAGTTTATAGGACTTGTCTGAATTGATCATGTTACAAAACTTTTGTGTCTTTTCCTTCCAACTAATTATCACCCAGTTATATGTGACTTTCCTTCAGTGGTAAACACATCTGCTGCCTAAATATAGCATTGAGTGCACAATTCGTACAGTGAAACAAGAAGTGATAATTGCAGAGAAGCAGAAGTTCCCACATCAGCCGATACTAATACTACTAACCTATGCACTTTCGATTCTTAAAGAATGTGAGTGTGCCGTGCCAGGTGTCCAAGTGCACTCCGATGATGGAGCCTTGGCCAAAGCGTGAAGAGAAGCTGACCTTGTCCCCCTTATGGTGGAGCAGACCTACACACACACACACCAAACAACAACGTGTAAGTGTCTGTCTGTGTAAGGGCATTACACACTCAAGGTGATGGGTGCATAATCCTATTCATTTCCCAAATGTATCGATGCTGATGGCAGGAAATGAATGAACATACCTGTGTACGATAACCCCCAGCTCTCTTCATCCTTGCCCAGTAGGCTGCAGAATGTGTGTCTGTATTTATCAAGGTTCACGTCAGAAGTTCCAATCCCCACCATCTGTGGCATGAGGAAACCAATTATTCACAGATCCATTGTAAACGCCTTTTTAAAAAACAAAACAAAACAAAAAAATAATCAGTTTCTCTTATTCGTGGTGCAGAAAACCATGTACCACATAAACTGATATAAACAAATCCTCGCTGATTGTGTGCCAAACCAGACACATTACTGCCAGAAATTAAGCCATATTTTAAGATAATATTTTAATTATCGTCCCCCGGCAAATTTATGAAGCAAATTCATGTTGTGTATCTTGGCGAAGTTACGTGTCTTTGCACCTCTTTTCAGATTGGCCTGTTTCAGCACAGTTTGAAATGTAAATGTAGAAGGAGGTTGGAGACGGTGTTGAAGTTTTTGTATGGTCCATTGGATACCTTAAGCTACCCAAATTCAATAATAAGGTAAATGCGGTTTGACATTCTATGACTCCTTTAATATTTGGGAATGCAACAAAACTAAACGAGATACATATAGCATATACATGTAGCATATATTCTCTAAGACACCAATTTTATATGCTTGAAAGTTAACCTGCAAAGGAGCAGGTTTGTTCAAAAATATATGTTAGCCCAGCAACTGAGCCAAGATTGCTGTTAACGAGAGTAACTGAACCAATTCTAAACCTAACGAGGCTTATCAAAGTTAGCCAGGATTTGCTGTTAGGATTTGCTTGCTTAATGGAATACCCTCCTTTTGGTAGTTTGTGTCTTAAAAGTCTTAGTTCTTTTATCATTTCATAGAGCCCGACCGATAAAGGATTTTGAAGGCCGATACCGATACAAATATTTGTTGGTTTAAAAATCCGATATTTCGATATATTGGCCGATATTTAAAAAAAAAAAAAAAAAAAAAAAACAGAAACTCGCAAACAAAACATTAAAAGATTTCCATAACATTAGCTATTTGTAGTTATTTATGAGTTTTAACTAAAATAATGATAATGCATTTTAAAAAGAAACTTGTTTATTTTATTGTCACAACGGAACAACAAATTCAAAATATTGGACTTGATAAGTCACAAATTTTGTCATGCTTATCTGAATATATAAAACGCCAACACTTTTTAAATTTTAAAATATTCATTTATCGGCCATTATAAATGCCGATATCGATAGTTTGGAAAATGCCTAATATCGGCCGATAATATCGGCCTGCCGATATATCAGTCGGGCTCTATTACATATGCGTACTGCCATCATCACTTCATGCAGTCTGCTTGCCAAAAGTGAATGTAGCACTCAGTTTTTTTTTTTTTTTTCAAAAGGTTATGACCACCATCAATACAACAAAAATTCCGAGAGGTTTCTGCAAATTCATAAACAAAAAAAAGAAAAAAATAAAATATAAAAAAAAGTATAATTTTTAAAAAAAAAAAAAAAAAAAAAAAAAAACCAACAAATGAAATAAAAATGGAAGAATATGCCCAAACCTAAAACCCAATACATCTGAAGTCATAAGCTCACCATATCGGTGCCATATACAGGTGACGTCATCTTGATCTCCCAGAAGTGCTGTCCATCCGTGAGCTCTTTGGAGCCTCTGATAGCGGCCGTGCCACAGCTGTACTCAGAGTGGAAGCTCACCTTCCTGTTCTCACAACTGAGGAGCGTTGCCGCCGATCGGCTGCTGTCATCCCACACCCAGTCAAAATCTGACACAGACAAAGACAGTCAATATTTACCAGATTGGGCAGGCACTATTGATCTAACCACAGGGCTTATGGATATTCATAATCAAAAGCTGTCCATAACAGACTAACAGGCTAGGCTGCACCACTTAAAAATAAAGAAAGTGAACTAAAGAAAGAGTGTTAAGATGCATGTTTTGATGAAAGAAAGACAAAGTATGAGAGAAGTTGACAAGACCCACCCTGGTCGTCCTCTCCACAATGACAGTCATGTATATGTGTGAAGCCACGCAAGCGGGGGTTGCGGCTGGCCTCAATTTGCGAGTCACAACTACAGTAAGACTCCCCGGTCACAGGGACAGCACTTGGTACAGGGTTCAACGCTGCAGGAAACTCCACCTCCGAGTCAGAGTCACTATACTTTAACACACATGCACAACAACGGGAATAAATGATTAATGTATCAAGCTGCATTAACAAATGCACATGCTTTCATATTATTTTGAGATTCATTCATGCAAACACTTACCTCAGTCTCCGAGGCCTGAATAAGAGCACGTGCGTCCGCATCTCTTCGAATACCACTCCAAACGTAGCGCCACGCCCGGCTGTTCCTGTTTCTCCTCGACATAACAGTTAGGACAGAGTAGCCTGTTGATTGAAAAACATCACCACAAATGCAAGTATTTAGTTATTAGCTACATCCACCCTGCGGTGTGATAATGCGCCAGTCCACTGCTTTCGGACATGATACAGTAGGCTAGGGGCCATTTAGGAAAGTATGCAAAGTATACAGTTTATAATCCTCCTTGAATAAAGAAAGAATAGACATGGATGAATTAGCGTTGCATTACTGTTGAATCTGACAATCGTTACCGCCAAACTAGTTAATCCTGAAACACTTGCTAGCCAGGATTCATAGATAGGCCTAACGTTACACTATGGTCGGAGTAACGTTAAATGGGTAAGTTGGCCTGCAAAGGCGCTGCTAGCACCTAGCAACTCCAAAACTTCAGCAGCGATTAACCGAAAAGGTTCACTAGGTTGTAATTAAATGTATTGTTTGCCACTAGTTTAATAAAACAACCCGAGTGTCTATTTGTAAAAGAGCGAATACTCACAAATTGCTACAATGCTTCAAACGATACTTTTTTTGTCACCAACCGCACGTTAGCGTTAGCTAGCTTCAGCGGAGACGTATGTTACGAATAGGTGAAAAAAACAAAGCGTTCAATACTTCCATACGCATTGCCAGACATATTAATGATTAATATAACGTTACATATCTACACATATCCATCTTTAGAACGATACTAACACGAACTCACGTTTGTGTCCACGTTGCAAACCCGCTTCAGAAGTGGAACAGCGCGGCCCCACCATTGTCCGCTAAACTAACGTTAGCTAGTAGCAAAGTTAACTAGTACGAGCAGTACAGCTCTGGCAACAGTAAACTTACCAGTTTTGCAGTTGTAAAGCGTGAATGTTCTGGTATTCTTGCAGTCTTCCAAATATGATATAAAAATATATATTTGCAGATGTGTTTGCAATTATGCATGCGTCAAATCATTCTAGCCATCTTAGCTAAGGTTATTCTACCTGTCAGTCCCTGCAATGACCTACTTTCACGACAGACGTAAACAAAGTATTGCCGTGGTCTCTCTTTAACCACAGATTGGATAACAAGCGAAAGAGGTTGGCTTATGCTAGAGCTTATGCCTTATATTCATTGGCTAACGACGCTGTCAACGAACTGTCGTATTCAGAACGCTTCACCGTCGGACATTTTGGCTCCTGGAAACAAGGAAGCGCAGTTTCTTGCGCGCTGCACAGTCCCTTACAACCAGACATCTTTACGAACAACATATTTCTCTCTGTTACAACACTCACACACTTAACTGGAATGTCGCTTCACCCGAGGACCGTGTGATCCATGGACCTTTTTCACAATTAAGCCACGACATCCTATAAGCATCTGATTCGGCTAGGCATACGCCAAAGCCATATAGCGAGAGATTTTCTAAACCGCTCTGGCATAGCCTACTAAATCAGCAAGGATGCTTATTGAATGCGATCACGTGCGCTTAGCAGCCACATTTTAGAAGAATTGGTGCTGAGAAAAGTCCATGCGACTTTTATAATTGGATGCAAATTCTGTCAGCTGCTAAGATACTTTTTTATTACCAATTGGTTTTGCAAATTCACCTATGAGACCGACTGCTTCATCCTACATGTTGCATTTCATTCAAAAGGCTCACAAGTAGAACTACTTCCTCTTAAAGCCCAAATAGTGCAAAATTGTAAGGTTAAAAAACAAGGCAAGATAATGCACATCTGCGTAATTTAACTGTGTAATTTGAATAAAAAATATCTTAAGCCAAGTGAGGAATGTATTCCAACCAGGTAGCCTATGTAGGCAGAAAAGCAGTTAATTAAATATTTTAGCGAAGTATAAATGTTGGCAAGAAATTCTTATTAAAAACACCAGCAATCAGCGTCAGTCCCTGAATATTAATTTGATTCGCTTGAGAGAGGTGGATTAACCTTTGGTGTGAAAGAGGCATAGTGTGATTAAAGTTGATTCACATAGCCTAGTGTTAAAAAAAGATATTAAGAATGCATGTAGAAAATGGTTAAGAATGCATGCAGATGTGCATTTTCTTGACATTTTTGTTAATGTGATGAATGAGAATGCAAGCTCCACAGGCTTTAATTGCATCATGCCTTTTTTGCATCATGAGGTTTTCCACCCCTCTCCCAATTAAATTTATATTACAATTAAAGGACTGATTTACATATAACTTAAATGTGCATTAACAGTTTAATAACTGGCTAATAACTGTGGTAAAACTTGAATCAGATACTACCCAGTGCAATCCTATCAAGGACAGGTGCATCTTCTATCTTACCTCAGTTTGACAACATAGCCTATGATCAGGACAGTGGAACAAACACCATATACTGTTTGGTTGTCCTAAACCTGCTGGATTTCAAGGCTATAGTTTGGTTGGGCTGCAGTACCTTTCTATGAAACAGATGGCAACGTTAGAAATAATCCCTAACCTCATACAAACCCAGCAACAATGGCCACAAATACAAAAGTATTTCACTCTGAATGTATCCAGAGTACAAGATGAGCTTCTTGATTTGCCAAAGGGTCCAGACAAAACATTTGAGACAAGATATCAATATGATTAGGTCAAGTAAAAGCAGCTATTTTAATAAAGTTCGTGGAAGTTGAGATTTATTTATTTAGGAAACTGAACGATTTCACCTTCATTGACCTGCTTTGGCCAGAGAAAGCAATGCAATCAGAGACGGTAGAACTACAGATTTAAACAGTAGAAGTGCTCCAAGAATGTCTTTGATCTAAAACGCACACACACACGGATACATGCGTGCATACACACTCACACAAACATACCTTCATACACTTCACTCTCACACCAGTATCAACAGAGTACAGACAAACAAGCTCCAGGTTGATCAATGATTACATCAAGTGAAACTCCAAGCATTTAGAACAAAATAATCCACAGTGCAATTCACCTACCTATACAGATATATTATACACTTATTTATATAGAGAGCATTGGGATTCAATTAAGACTTTGTTTCATGAAAAATTGAAATTCTTCATAAATAATCATTGGGAAAAAATAGTATATTTTGTATATCATTTCATAGGTCCTCATCATCATGTGAAAATCAGAAATGGTCCCAAAATAATACTGAAAAAAAGAGAACTTTTTTGCATACATGAGGAAAATAAAGACAAAAAACAACAACATACACACACACACACAAATAAATAAAAAAATAAACACAAACAAAGCAAAGCATAGCAAGGTCAAAGGAGAAAGGGATGCACTATCTGAACAAATACATCCACACATGCACACACACACACACACACTCACTCACACACACACACGCACACACACACACACCGAACAAAGCACAGATTTCACAGCGCATTTACAGAGGCAACTTAATGCAGGAGTACTGTACACTAAGAGAAAAGAGGAACTTGTGTGACACAATCTCACATGCAAATATATTCATACTCTTCCTCAATTACCCAATTACATGAACACACACACACACACACACACACACACACACTCCCTCCTCTCTGCTCTTGGGTCAGTGTAGTATATGTAGTGCTGGTATGATAATGGTTGATATTTATGGGCAACGCTCATACCAGTATGGGTTTTCAATTAAATCGGTTATCATGTGGTGACTGGGCGAATAGTTTGTGTGTGCATGTGTGTACAAGTATGCATGTGTGTGTATGTTTGTGTGTGTGCGCAGGCGTGCATGTATATGTGCATGTCATGGGACGGAACTCAATGAGTCAGGCTGTACATCGATCTCCCCTTGTTTACTTGGTGGAGAGAATGAGGGCCACAATCAGGCCGTAGAGACCCAGCACTTCAGCGAAAATAAGGATGAGGATCATGCCAACAAAGAGCCGAGGCTGCTGGGCAGTGCCCCTCACTCCAGCGTCACCCACAATGCCAATCGCAAAGCCAGCTGCCAAGCCACTCAGGCCCACGCTCAGACCAGCGCCCAGATGCAGGAAACTCCTAGGATGTGGGAGACGAGACAAGAGATTGTAAAGAGGCAAGACAGGAACACTACTTACCTACACAGAAGACAAATGGTGTTTTAGCAGGAAGCAACAGTTTACCAGTTTAACTTGCTTAACTAAGTCGAATTCATCTTTGGTCTCTTTAAGGAAAACATTGTATAGGATATCCCCCCTTGGCTTAGGTGGCCCAGTGCTTAAAGAAAACAATCACAGCAAACTTACTTGAAGAGTGAGACTCTCTCCGAGATGTTGTTGGCGATGAGCACAGCCACCACCAGGCCATAGATTGCTATGATACCAGCCATGACCACTGGGATGATGGACTTCATGATGAGCTCCGGCCTCATGACGGACATGGCTGCAATACCTGTGCCACTCTTCGCTGTGCCATAGGCAGCACCCAGAGCTGAAGGGGGATAGGCAAAGCAAGGCGTGTGTATTAGAGGGCTGTTAGTGGAACAGCTGATCTATATCCCTGCTTTAATGTATAGTATGTTCACAAAGCCACACACAAAGTTCTGTTCGATGAAAAACCTTTTAGTACATTAGTAACAACTCACTGCTCAAACATGGATCAGGGTCTAGATCTCGTATAAACCAGCAGAACTTCACAAAAGAATATGGTTGTTAAAAGTAGTTCAGAGTTGCAGTGGGAGGGGCAAAGACTAGGCCATACAAAGTCAAACAACAGTGTGGATGGTCTAAGCAAATATCCAACTAATTAACCCATTCCAGCACCTACACCTCAAATACCTGTGTGGGGGGGACACAGTCGCACTGGGCTGGAGTGGTGTAGTCTGTTAGTTTGGGGATCTTTAAGCATGTCCTTTGCTTACTTGTGCATACCATAATTTCAATAAATTACAGTCGTGTTCCTGTTCCGCCACGCTCTCTGTTTCAACCCACGATTAGAAACGAACATGGCCGAGGCCGCCCACGGGGTTTTCCTCCGCGTTTAGCAAACACTGACTTAACCTAATGGATAGCGTGGTATTTATTCAATGACAAGGAATCTTCATCCTACTGATGTATGGGGTTACAACGTGTCGGAACTACCGGGATTAACGCAAAGTCGCCCAATGCAACTGAACAAACGCTCGTCTGCATCAGAGAGTGCAATCACTGAATTGCATCTTGCTCGGTTTTTGTCTTAGGGACTTGACGGCAATTACTAAATCAATGACATTAGGTGTGGATGAGAGGTCAAACCAGATGTAGAATGACTTAAAGCTATATTAAACAATATTTCAAATGCCATCTTCATTATTTAAACATAATATCTTGGTTAAATTTGTTTTTACATGAAGTTATCATTTGATATCACTATCGTTCTACAGTGACATTGACATTAGGTGTAACGTTAGTAGCCTATCTATTTCAGTATTCTTAACAGTACAAACATTTTCCTAGGGCGTCTAGTAAAAAATAATCAAACTAAATAAATAATGGATAAATTCTACGTCAATCGCAACGTCATCTGCCGTGATGGAACCCTTCGCGCATCCCTTCCCCCTCGAGCAGGTACGCCGAGGTGATCGCCCAGACCCGCGGACGTAGGCTATCATCGCCCAGTCAGCCGTGACACCTTACATCTCCAGTTCCAACTAGAAACTCATCGGTTCCCCGTCAAGAATAAAACCAGCACACTTAAGCCTACCAGTAATGGCTCTGACAATGCCGAGTCTGCAATGAAAACATTTAAATATGGTTAAGAATGAATGAATCGCCTCTTACCACTGAAGACCATTGCTGCGGATGCTCCCATCACTGCAAAGAATGGAGAATATTCGGGGCTTTCGGCAGACATTCTTCTGATGCTACAGTAAGGTGCTCAAATATGATGAAGATTTTCTACCTTTTTCGTCTTTTCAGTGGCACCTTCTCAAACTGGGCAGAATACTGAGGATACGATGCCTGTGCCACCAATGCTTGCCAAGGCTTGGAACCTAGTCTACCACAGATCACCGGTGGAGAGGATGAAAATGGCGAAATGGAGAGAGTCACATGATCAGTCATCACCGCGCAGCCCATTTCCGCTTTTCAGGGATGACACACCATTCCCAACACATTTAGATCAAATTGGGTGATGTTCGTTTCATTGTCAAGTAAAAAAAACTTTTCTGATTATTATTAATAATTACGCAATATGCAGTGCGTCCATACTTTCTTGGCTTAGCCATTTCTAAAGTACCTACAGTCCAGTGGTACAGTCCATTGCAGACTGTCACAAGGTGTGAATTTCACTTATCAAGGCATCAGAAGTTGCAGTTTGACAGCAGTAGTGTAAAGTCATCATCATGTATCATTCATCATGTCTCAGTCATGTCTGTCAGTTTTGTCTAAGGAATGCGCCGCACGTTAGGAAATCTGATAGTAGTTTTTGTTATTTTAGTAAAGTGCATTAAGCACTGGAGGTCTGCTCTTGGTTGGAAGATAGAGAATGGAATAATGGTTGGAAGACTCTGATAGTAGTTTTTGTTATTTTAGTAAAGTGCACACTGGAGGTCTGCTCTTGGTTGGAAGATCACTGTCTAAGAGCGAGAGGCCCACTGTCTAACACTCACACTCACCTCATGCAGAAGCTCGTTTCATTTATTAGTGAAGGTACTTGTATGTCAACTATCTATAAGTCCTATAGGCCTATACAGTATAATCTACCAGCCTAAATAAAAAGAAACAAAAATAGATCAATTATGTTGACTGAATCAGAACTCTGCTTTGGATTTGGGGAAATGTCAGTCCCGTTAAGAATTTTACAACTTCCCCTCATCGGCCGTGGATCATGTGACGAGTCTTATGATTGTGAGAGTCGGAGAGTCCTGTAGAGAACTGAGACTGACTTAGTTTGAGTCACACACACACAAAATTCCTGAATGATCAAATAGCAGCCCAATCGGCCATCCAACTCTGTATGTTCTTACCCGACTTACTGCAGACATGCATTATGAAGATTAGGAGTTTTAGATGGATGAAGTAGGCCTAGGACAGGGCCCAATTTAAAATGTTTGAAAACAATGAATCGTGTGGCCTACTAAAAAAAAGAAGTTTATTCACTAATTTACACGAATGTTTTGCGCAACACAATAGCCTAATGGCAGCTCCGCACGCTCAGGAACACATATTCTGCTAATAATTGTATTAATAGTATTACTATGACCAGAATAACATACATATTTGTCACCTGACTGACTGGTCACGCATGGCGCCACTGTAAGGAAAATCCTAATGCTCATATGGCCCATACCCCCGTTGGCTAATGGTTTCAAACCTCCCCTGAAAAAAAATTGCAAATGTCCATGTATTCTGCTATCAACGTTCTCAAAACACAGTATGGTTAAGAGAGGTTGGCTTTGAAATGTATTTTTATTAATTATGTAGAGCTGTGTGTGCACACTGCCTTTAGTGGTCAACAGCCTTCCACTTGGTGTCGCTGATCCCCTCATGATTCATACTGTAGATGCTACGTGGCATATGGACGAATACTCGAAAGGCGTTTAAATGTGTACGCCCCTATGCCCGTAATTTCAGCTCTGACATTGTCACCAAAGCAAAGCCACAGCCTTCACTAACGCAATCTCGCTACTTATAGGGCAATTAAGCATAGACCTAAAGTCATGGCACAGCCTGAAATGAAAAGACCTTGTTGTGGAGACTCTTTTTAGTTTTAACCTCTACCGACCCCTTTCTATTTCTTTAGTGTAATAGGCTATTTACAATACATTAGACTATTAAATAGGTATAATATCTGTCTGAATTTTGAACAAATAAAAGGCAACATCCTTAAGTCAGACAGGCTGTTTCATTAAAGTTTATTTTTATTTAACAAATACGATATTCATTCACGCAATGTAAAAATCACAAAGTAGGCTACTTTGTAGGACTACACATAGGGTCTCTTCTATCTAGGTGTTTTTCTGAGTGGGCAAGAACACTAACTCTAACTCGCTCTCCTAACAGTGTAAGACACACCATATCCGTGAAAAGATGTAGGCTAAAGTGGGGGGTGGGGGTGAGGAGTCAGCTGGAGAAACCTGCGCAGGAAACGGCATCAGCATCACAGGAACACGGACATCTGAGCATCATCCGTACAGACGTACACACAGGGAAGGCTAAGGATTTTCCATCAACTACTTTCCCCATCTGTCCACAGGGCGCTCAGGTGTTCACTGCATGAAGTCCAGTTGTTAAGAATGCGAACCGATGCTCATCTTCCATCTCCAGCACGCCATAGCGTGATATTTCTTCCTAAAAACAAACATTTGTTTAAGGGTATCTGGCATTCAAACGCAAGAGCTATTTACGTTGCTCACTAAGGAATGTGCCACACTTTTTACGGTCCCTCGGATGCGCGTTTGCTGGTTGCTACGAATGTATAACCTACAGACTAGGCCAACACTGACTTATCATACTTTTCATACTCTATTACATTCTGCATCTGTAGCTGAGCATACCAAAGAGAATTATGAAGAGAATAACCAAAAACGCCATGGTGCCACCACAAAACACTGGCATTACGCTACAGCACTTCAATATGTGGCACTAAAGTATCGCTAAAGGCTATGTGCAATTCGTGCACTATGTTATAGCACTATGATGTTTTAGTTGCTACCCTACCTTTGTACAAGAAGAACACTGGAGATTTGGCTCATTTGATTATTCCGACCCGTCACGGTTACATCATAGCATGTAGATGATATACGATAGAAAAACAAGCCCGATGATGGCGAAAAACATCAGAACCAAGATATCCAACATGTTTGCCGACCAAAGCAGAAAAATATCCTGTGTTTGTTTGACGGATATCTGCGGTAGGCCAGGCTGTGATAAACACCGGCGACAGTCGGAATAGATCGGGGATCACCGGAGCAGAATAAATTCCGAATCTGCGCAAGCAAGACCCCTCCCCACCAGATGCGTTCATGTATCTGGAACATGAATGGCGTGGATGCAAGGAGCTGTGATCATTGCCGTCATCGAGTCACGCATTAAAAGGGAGACAAAATACCTGATAAAAATATCTTTATTGACTGCAGAATCGGTTAAATTCCACGTGCATAAATGACAACGCGAGAATGAGCGGGCGTCCTCACAGCAGAATATCTCTTGTCCGATGTTTGTAGGGCTAAAAACTGGTTTTACTTTACAGAAAAATCCAAAACGAAGGTAATAGGTTGACCTAAATTAAATGCAGTTCAAAGTTTTGACACTATTAGGCTATAGATGGCTTGGGGTACCAAGACAGGCCCAGCAGGCATATGATCTCTTTAATTTCTGGACCGACTTCGTGACATTATATCAGGGTTTGCGTGCACCCACATTTGGGCTGCGGCCTGTGTCAAAAATATGCCTTATAATTCAACATTCTCGCTCTCTCTCTCTCTCTCACACACACACACACACACACACATCAGCAGACATCACTAGCCCCCTATGATGATCACACACATACTGTATACCCGCAATGTGTGTTAAGAAGTGAGCACAGGACTCCCCCATATCCATCTGTACATGTTTAAAGGTGCCAGTGTTCTATTTTAGTTGAGGCATCAGCTGTGAAGTGGCATACAGTGAAGGTTATTTTATATGAAAGCATTGTAGTAGGCCTAGACCTGGGTAGTCAGAGTAGCCATTACACACAGTGATAGGTAACACCACAATAAAGACAAGAAAAGATTTGCTAGCCCCTCCACATAAACTGGCTGCAGCTACAGCACAAAATTAGGGGCAGGCATGTGAATCTGCTATGGATTCATTAATAGAAATGAATGCTAACTGCTTTCCCCTTTTGAGATTTCCACATACTTGAAGCATTAACCAACAATTATCCTTTTATAGCACTATAATGCACAATTCTTATGTACACACATACACACTTGCATGCCCAGACACACATTCATGTGCGTGCATACATCTATTCACACCCTCCATTTTTTTTTCTCCCAGTTGGCACACATAACAATAATGCTCATCTGAGATTCTAATATTTCTTCACATCTTTGTGGTCAATCTGATCACACACACACACGCCGCACTTGCAGCATTTGAACACTTTATACATTCCCTACCATGGCCCCGACATCCATCTCTCAATGCACACACAGACCCTCTCTGACATCGCAAATCGTCTCTGATGGATCACAAGACTCCCCAATTTTCTGACCACCAAAAACAGAGCCCCCGTGTCCAATGGGAGTCAAAACAAAATGGCCTTTAGATGAATAATGTTACTTGGCTACTGTGTCTCTATCGGCGACATTCACAAAAACGATAGAAAGACACAGTCAAATGACTTTTTCAACATTGTACCAGTATGTGGGGAGACTAGTGCCATTCCAACTAATGTCTGGTGGTGTGTGGGTGTACACGGACACACAGTGAAGGTAAACCTCTGTGATCTGTGTACTAATGGAGTCATCAATCACCACCCACCCCCACCCCACCCATCATTACAAACTTTATTACCCCCCCCCCCCCACCACCATCTCTCCACATCCTGTAGTCACCTAACCCCTACCCCCATTAAAACACAGAATAGCCAGACAGACTCAGTCCCAACACATTTCTTACACCCAGGAAATACATGGGGGGGGGGGGGGGGGG